>JAUZST010014410.1:0-35244 GCA_034779995.1 Parotocinclus haroldoi
CACACACACACACACACACACACACACACACACACACACACACACACACACACACACACACGCAGTGATTGGTGCATGTATAAGCTGCATTCCCTAATTTAATCTTCAAAATCAAAATATAACACTTTGGAGAGGCAGCCATTAATCGTGCAGCACTCAAGCATCTGACAGGAATAGTGCATTGTTGCTTCCCTTTGAATTTTTAATAAAGTCTCAGTTCTCGTCAGTAGATCAACCACAAGCCACTTTCTGTGAAATGGCAGAACTCTCCTCTCCCCGTTCATATCAGAGAAAACAAATTATTGTGTAGCTCTGTGGTTATGGACAACTCAAGCTAATTTGAAAACCAGGTTTAAATTCAAAATCATAAACAACAGTTATGCTATGACAAAACAACAATGCTTATAAAACTTAGTCCAATAGTAAGGCTCACTGACATGTCCAGTCACGTACCTGTCTGAGTAATAGGAGTCCATAAAATCATGGGTTCGTTTCTTGTTCCTGCAAATAAGAAAATATTCTGTTAGAAAATCAAATCCATTTTCTGCAGTATTCAAATGAGTTTCTGTTGCTGATAGGGTGATAAACTGCTCTTGGTGTTGGCTTAGTGACTAAAGCTTTGGAGTACTAATCAGAAGGTTGGGGACCTCTGCTGTGCCTTTGGTTAAGGCCCTTGTTCTTTATTTCTATTATTTGTGCATAATAGCATCTGATTAATGCTACAAGTAAAGGTATGCACCGTTTAACGTTAAGTGAGACATCATAAGTCATGCTTAAGAGGATAGTATATTAGTACTTTTATATGATGGACTTTTGTTCTGATGTGACAAAGTGTTTTTATAATGGCGCGATACACTACCTGTTGTATTTTATAACATACAGGCATTTCAGAATAGTGCAGGGAACTGTGGAGTGTGCAGAAGCTGGGAGAAACGAGCACATTTAACTAAACAAACACTCAGGTTCCCCCCTGCCTTTTGCTTCTCTGGTTTGCTGTGTTACGAAGATCCAGTACCCTTTACTCTGAGTGATTAGTTCAAAACATCTACTGTATCTGGTAAGGACATACATGTGTTGAGTAGATTAATTACCTTAACAATGAGGATAATAACCCTGTGTGACTGATCTATATAGCGCTCTTTACAAGGTAGAATCGTCTTAAAGCAACTTTACAACATTATATTAACTTAGAATCCAGGGAATAATCCATAAATGTTGAAAGGAAGAAACCTTGGAAAGACCGGGACTCAAAAAAGGACCCATCCTCCATGGGTAGCTTAGATGTTAACTGAAACGATTAAGTGTATTAATAGTAAAACTAAGAAAAAAACTGACAGATAAATAAAAGAATGTTAAAAATATGGATATTGCCAAATATTTAGTCCAATACACATTACTCTGGTCCAGGGTTCAAATCCTACCTCTGCCAAGCTGCCACAGTTGGGTCTTTAAGCAAGGCCCTTATGGGGGGGTGCTGAATTGTAAGAATGTATCTGTTGTAAGTCACTCTGGATAAGGTAAATGCTGTAAATGTACTGTGCACTGTCTTAGGCCACCGTGTTTGGAGGATGCCTTGGTGTCAAGAAGGACAGCAAAAAAGCCACTTCTCTCCAATAAGACCAACAGAAGGGTCAACCTTCCATCCCAATGAAGATGCTGCTATAAGTCAAGTGAAGGGCCAGGTAACACGTCCTTGCCACTGTAGCCTGCAGAAGCTGCTTTGTCACTTTTAATACTGCATACAAGTTTCCCTTATTTTCTGTTTGCATTTTAATATTGAGACTGAAAATATTTAGCATATGATCCATATCTCATTGCTAAAACTATATTACCTAATGGCAGCCTAAAACATTTGCACAGTACTGTACAGTACATGTGAACAGATACTCTCCCAACAGATATTTAGCAGTGCATACCTGTATACGTTAGTCCATCTGCTCCGTTCTCTACTTCAGAGGTTAACTATCAAGTGCCATTCCTTTTACAATTAATCACACTTTAGTGTTTGAACACCATTATATTATGCTCTCTGCAGTTCGTGTAATTTACAAGACGCCATGTGAGTAATTTGGACCATTTTTACCAAGCAAAACCGGTTAGAACTGGTGCACTGTTATTAATAGATTTGATTGTTTGAGTCATCTCGCATCTCTGCCGTAGTGTTCCATCTCAACGGTTTTAACATTTCAGGTGTACTGTATTTGTATGTGGGGGAGGGAACACACACACCCTGGGGTCCATTCGTTGCCCTCTGGAGGGCATCCTTGTGTTATCATGGCAGCAGTTGTAGAGTGTGGCGTAAAGGGGCTGCCAATGAGGACACTTCCTGGGTGAGCCACCCTCTGAGGTGTGCTGATAATCTACAGAGATAGCAGAAAAGGGAAGAAGAGTAAAAAATATAACCAGCAAAAAAAGATTCAAATCTATGAACGCACAATCCAAAGACTTAAAGAGGGAAGAATGGACATGCATGTGTGACTGTGCACGTGTGTGTGCGTGCGAGATAACACGAATCAGTTCACGGTTTCATGATCTGGCCTCCAGGGACAATAGCTTACTGAGGACTGACCGCCAATCGCCTTTAAGCTGCGTGCATCCTTGCCTACTTTCTTCCCTCTCGTCTTTCTGGTGCTCTTCACAATCTGTCCATTCCGCTCTCACCACCTCTTACTGTCCTCAACCCAGTAATGCACAGTAACCTAGTGTGTTGGGTGGGTTGCAACTGGGAAGTCATCACTAGTTCAGTAACGAGCTCATTAATGGAGCAAGACACACAGACTTCTATACTCTCCAAACCTTGCCTCTTCTGCTCCTATAACCTATAACATCCTGCTACATTCACCGTGTGCTGCAACTACTCAGCACCATTTGATCAGTTTTATTATTTCATTACCTCCCTTTCTCTTTTTAAACATCCTGCCCGGTCTCCTTTCCACCCCATGATTCTTCCTGACTGTGTTCACCCTCCCCAATGCATACACTCAATTTTCAACACTGAACACAAGCACACGGTGTACGAGCTTCAGCGCGCACACGGCCAAGGGGCGAGAAGATTTCAATGCGTGACTGCCACCCTCTGGTCATAAAGAGCACTGCAGGAGAAGTACAGTACTACCTGTAATAGCAGTGGGGTTCAATGTCTGTTACGTTTGATACAGTGAATCATTAAGGATTAGGACAGCTGTTAAATAGTGTAAATGTAACTTGGACTTGGACTTTTCACTAATAGGTTTTCACTATAGTAAAATGGAAATAACCTGAGTGCAGTGAATGTGATTCAAGTTATTGTAGTGTCTGGAAGGTCCAGTTAGTGAGTATTGCTGGCTACAAATGTACAAATTTATGAATGTCATGCAATGGATACAAAAAAATGTCATTGAATATCTTCTGGAATTACATACATTAATAAGAAATAAAAAGAATATGGCACCATCACAAACCGAGTGACCACGCAAGATTTAGGAGTTAAAAGCTTAAGCAGCTAAAAACTGTTTCCCTGGTTCTTCGCCAGTCAGTGCTTTATGTGAGAGTGGCATCTCAACTATAGTTCATCCAAAGGCATGTTGGCTTTTCGGAAATCAGGTTAGACGCTATGTTTGGTGGACAGAACAAACTGCAGATCACCATAACCTCACCATTCACACTGCGAAGCATGATGGTGGGAGATATTCTGGAGCACAATTACTTTGAAGAACATTTATTTTTCCATCAAGGCAATCACCCAAAACATACCATACAGAAATGATTTAAAGGCAAAGGTCCTGCAGTGACTGAGTAAAGGATCAGAGCTCCGTCAAATACAGAAATTGTGGCTGGTTTTGAAAAGGGCTGTTCAAGCCTAATCCCCATAAAAGCTGACAGCGCTTGAGCAGTTCTGCAATGAGGAATTATAAGGTTTTAATTAACTGACATCAATCTGTACAAATTCATTTGTTTTTGTTTCTTGTAAACGCTTGTCAAACAGCCAATTTAGAATGCATCAAGTATGATTTTATTTATAAAAACAATAAAAGGGGAAAACATCCAAGGGGGTGAATACAATTTATAGGCAGTGTTTATATATGTATAAAATCAATAACCAATCACAAGGTTGGTTAGGGGTCACCGTTCCATCCCCCATATTCTCCACCCCCTTAGGGACATAGAGGTGTGCAGTATACAAAACTCGACCAGAAGGTACCACCAGGGTCTGAACCCAGGTCACACAGGCGATGGGAAAATTAACTAATTAAGACTGCTGCACCACCTGTGTGCCACAGTCAGAAATGTCTGCTCAGTTAAATTCAGCTCATAACGTTGACCATAACAAATACACATTCCATGCAAGGCCGACACAATAACCGAAAAGGACACCTTGAGAACTGTTTAATAGTGGATAAACAAAGCAAAGCTAAAACAGTGGCATGCTGCAACAACTGACATTAATATAATGGTCTTAAAAATGAGTAAAACAGAAGCATGCAGTACTGTGTAAAAGTCTTAGATTAGATAAAGTCGTTAAATTTTAGGAATGGGATAATGACCATGTATAATTATTTCTCAGCCCCTTAATTAAAACACAACCAGAAATTTTACATGCAGTATTAAAAACAGAAAGAATATAAGAAAAAACAGCTCCTATAAGCTACAGTGGCAAATATTTAGTGTGACCTCCTCTCCCCTAGAGAAGCATCAGCATCTGGCAACTTCATTGGGATGCCAAGTTGACACTTTTAAAGTACAAAGAAACCTCATCAGGATTTTGGAAGAGTAGCAGCCAGGGTGAAAAGGACAAGATATTGTAATAAAGATCAGTGGAAAAAAAGTATTACAGAGTGACAGCCATGTTAGGAAAGTTTGGCTCCAATCCTAAACAAATGCTATACATGGTCATTATATCATTGGCTAAATCACTGAATAATCTATTGGTGGTCTAAGTCTTTAGCACAGTAATGAATAACCATCTAAAGTGAGTAGAATTATGGCTCAGACTGATAATATACATACTGTTTAATAAATAGTATTATCTATAAACTGTACCATATGATGTATATGGCTGCTAAATGGATAATTGTAGGTTTTACTTAATATATTGTTTATTTTACTGTTCATTGTACTTGATGTGATATTCACACTAGTTCCTGCAAGACATTCTTTGGTGTTTTATACTATATAATTTGCATGGGTGCATCAAACAGCTTTCCAGCATATGCACAAACAATATTAAGGCAAGCTGGGGCAGACAACTCACCACTGGTGCTCCCACATTTGAATTCACGGCGCCTAAAGTGATCTTGGTGACAGGACTGTAGCCGGAAGGTGCTACGACGGAAATGTTGCCTGGAAACAGAAAAAATATATTGCAATGACATTTGCAAGGAGGACGTAATGCCAAAGAATAATAAGGACACCAACTGATGACTGCTTTAATGTTCCGGCAAACTGACAGAGCATCTCGAGAAACTAACCAGGCTGCATTATTTAAGTGCCTGGCAGAAGAAGAGGCAGTCCTTTAAGCAAGTACAAGCTCAGTGGTCTAACCGATCTTCCTGCAATGAACGGAGACCACTTCTATTGACTATATCTGAGGAAAAAAATGAACACGCGTCTTAAAGGGCAGCTTTGACTGCGTATTCTCGTGTGTGATGATGCATTGCAATAATAGTGAAAAGGCTTAGTGTGGTTCAGAAGGATTCACGCAGAACCAGTGGACGTGGTCAAAGGCTCTCAGTGTTTGAATGGGAATGCAAATTTACTAAAGACTGTTGCATATGAATGCAAGGCAATGCAAATGGGCCATACAGAACACAAGAGGGGAAAATACGACCCACTTTGTGCGTAAGGCATCAGATACCAAACGCCAGTCACCCACGTACAACAAAGACATCAGACACCCACGCACTATTCACTCAAACAACGTCACCCACGGCAAAGTGCTTATGCTGGCAACACTGAGGATTTCCAACAGATTCACAATCTCAAGCTATTACATGTGGTTGCTTAAGACTTGGTTTCAGTCAACTGTGCTTTCATGAATGATCAGTGTAGCAAAGTCTAATTCTAATATTTTAGCTTTATTGCAATCAGTTAGAAAGGAATGGACTAACATCAAAATACACTCACTGACCTTATTGTCTCTACACACACTGTACATCTCATCAGTTCCATTTACTTTGTAGTTCTACAACTACTGACTGTAGTCCATCTGTTTCTCTACATACTTTGTTAGTCCCCTTTACTCCGTTTTCTAATAGGCTGGAGCCCCACAGATCAGGTACTATTTGGGTGATGGATCATTCTCATGTGCGTTTTGTTGGTGTTGGTGTTGAGTGTGATCAGATGAACAGACAGCAATGCTGCTGGAGTAAGCACTTTTTAAACACTGCTCACACAGTGTGCACTCTATTACACACACATATATAGTATGTAGCCTAGATATGAACCAGTTCCATTCAGAGAGTGGCTTTGCATGTCCAGAAGTTTGTATGTCCAACATATTTAGCCTAAGCATTCAACTTGTGAACCTGCAGCATTTCATTTTAGTATTCACCGTTATGACTCTACGCTTCTTCTAGAGACCATCACTGTTTTGAAGCTTAATACCAGTCATTCTGGGTACGTACCTACTGTACGCAGGCGATGTCAAGAACATTGATCCTACTGGACTCCACTTCTCCTGATACGTAGCTTTACCAGCCCTGCACGGTTCATCACAATTGTTTATGTTCTGACTTCCTGATTTACTTCCGCCATTTCGTTTTTGTTTCTTTAGTTACTGCAACATTTTGATTACATCCAATAAGTGCCAGAGATGTGAACTAACTGACTGCGCTGACACACAACTAGCAACTTATTTAAATAATATTCAGTATATTGCACCTGCACATAAGGGCCTTTAAATGTTTGTTAATTAAAGGTTGAAGGATTGAAGGTTCGCATTTAAGTGACTTACTGTATAACATTACCCCACCCTGTAGATGTAAAGTAGGAGCCAGTCACCAAACTGAAGCACAAACTACACCACTACAACACATTCAACTCGTTCCACTTGTTAAATTGTTTACTCTACGTTTTTAAATGTGCCTCCAAGGATCTCCCACTGAGGACTGATTCTAAAATCTATTTTGTTACTTATTTTATTACTAATTTAATATTATTATTGATTTACATCATTTACTTAATCTTACTATTCCTTTATATACACTAGCATTTACCTAATTAACATGTAGGCCACCCAGAGAGGATGAGTCCCATTTTGAGTATTGGTCCTCCCAAGACTTCTTCCTTCTACTTTCAGGGAGTTTTTCCTTTTCACTGTCGCTCTAGGGTTACGCAACTTGGGATTGGTCTTTTAAGATAATATAATATTATAAAGCTTCTTTGAGACAATGCTCCATTGTAAAAAGCGCTATATAAATAAATCTGAATTGAATTAAATTGAATTAAAGTCCGACAGTGGAGCTCATTTCTTGTTGTACAGTTTGAGTTAAATGATCCTCTAATTGTTCATCAGTGTTCACAGGATGCTGCCTACAGGATTCTGGTGGCTGAACATTTGAAAACTGATGATCCATGTTATTCCAGATTAAAGGGTATTAAACGCTTGTCTACCTCTTTCCAAGTTGTTTGGTAACAATCAATAAAGAGCATCAAAGGCTATTAATGACAGGAGCAAGGTTACATTGATTTTAGTCACACTGGGCAAGGACTCAAACCAGAGTTTCTGAAGATGGTAGCTGACAGTGCTGACCACTGTGCCACAGTGCTGCCCAAACACACAAAAACTATTCAAGTTATAGTCCAAAAGCTATTTAATTCAACAACTTTGTTGTATTGCACTGCTTCTCTTCACAAGAGTGCTTACATACATGCTATTAATATGATCTTTATTTATCTACATGATATGTTCATGTATGGGCAAGAAAAAAAAGCTTTTAGCCAGGATTAAAATAGAAGGGAATAAATAAATTAAAAGACCAAGACATATGTACATAGTATACCACAGTACTAGTATATCAGTACAACCGTAGTGTCATTACTTAGGTTTACAAACAATATGGTAGTATTGTTGTCTGAAACACATTGTAAGAAAATGAATCCATGCAACATCAGTGCAACTTTGCTACCATAAAATACAAATAAACTAAAGTGGATAAGTCCTGACTTATGTAGAACCATGGTTTTCCAGATCAGATTACTTGAGTAAATATGCAAAATTTGTACATTTCATTATGTGAAATATTTAGCCACAGCTGGACTAAAAAGCATTATAGGAACATCAGCATCTCCATCTAGAAACTATGCAAATACTATTTTCTTGTACTGTAGAACCCAAAATTGTATTGGAATTTGAAAATGTATGCATATCACATGCTAACAAATATCAATACAATATCAAATATTAGAGCTGCAAGCATCAGGCAATGCCCAGTGTTGGTGTAGATGCAGTAATAAAAGTTCTGAAAGTCTAATGTGGGTTTTTACCAAATGTGGGTTTTATATACAAACCCAAAACAGAAAAAGTGACTGTAAATACCAATTCAAAAATGAGCAAATTAAAATGCAGGGTTTCTTTGACTGTAGAATGACTAGGGCTCTAATGCTGTGTGATCCAGACGAACGATGAAATGAACCATCTACCTGTTATCAGCAACAGGTCCTAAAGCCAGAGTCTGTCATGGTATGGTTGTGTCAGTCACAAACCCAGTGCCAACTTACACTTCTGCGATGGCAAGATTAATGGAGAAAAGTACACTGCGAGCAAAATTAATTACGTAAAGATCACATCTTTTCTAGGGACGTCCAAGCATTTTGCAATACAGCGTCCATGCAATACCACACGCTACATCAACAAACCTGCAAAGGAAGAGGGTTTGGGCACTGAACTAGCCTGCCTGCAGTCCTGATCTGTCCCAAACAGTGAATGTGTGGGGAATTTTGAACAAAATAAATGCAATAATCTCAGCCCTATTGCACACCTTGAGATTGTGTTGACTTTAAGAATGGAACAAATAATGACTGAAACACCAACTCGCTTGGTGTCCTTGGTGTCAAAAGGTGTTGTGACAAGACATGGCTACATTACAAGGTGGTAAATGATTTACTATCCAAACTTTTTTGGAATGTGATGTCCTAAAATACAGGACTGAACGTTTAAATGAAATGAAATTAATAAGACAAAAATGAAATATCTCACATACAAACTGTCTGCACTAAATTAAGAGTCAAATTAAATGTAAAGTAACAGTACATTTTCCCCCATACTGTCTCAACTTCTTCTCTGACTTTCAGACAAGCTTAAAGAGTGCAGTGAGTACAGAGGTTTTGAGGGAACAGCTGAGATGACGACCAAGTCTGGGTATTAGACATGGTTGCAGCATGGAGGACAAGGCGGGCTGGGCCTCAGCACAGGAATGCATCAGAGCTCCGGTCTATAGAGTAACAATGAGCCAAGCTTCATTAGAATACAGCTGAGCTTCACTCCGGCACAGCACATGTATGCAGACGCTCACGATCAACAAAAAGTCGAAATTACGACTTTATACAAATCTCTAACTTGCAGTAACCAAATTCGCCTTACCCTGATGTTTGATTTCAACAACTGCAAAACATGCACAGCTGAGGACATTTACAAGACAACGCAAGACTGCAAGTGGACGCTTACAACTGACGTCATCAGCACAGACCTTCACATAGACATCAACAGCAGAGAACCTCAATGTCTGTTTTTATTGAACGGAAAAACAAACCTGTTCTCAGCCCAAGTTCTTTACCGGCTTGTTTCTGAAGAGGAACGAGCAGTACATCCATACCTCCTAGCGTCCTTTCTTTCTCCTTCTGGCTGCCTCTTTTTCATAAATCCACCACTTCATTCCCAATCCTACACACATGCACACACAGGGTAGACCACTCCTCCCCTCCCCCAAAACTTGTTGCTACAGAGGAGTCACAGAGCAGAGCTGGGAAGAAAAGTTGGGATACCAAATAATACGTTCCCACATCATTTACAGAAATCTCATTCACAGCTCACCTTGGTACAACATAACATTTGTTGGTGATCTAATTTAAGCAAGTTTGGAGTACAATGAGCTGGTTGACTTAAGATGTATACAGACTTCAAGTCTTGGTACCAACTATGCATACAAAATAAGGCACAGCGAGTAGAAGAAATCCCTTTGTGGAACATGACACAGGGCCTATGATTTGTATGTACTTATAAGTAGATACCCATTGGAAAAGAAATGTGCTGTTACTATATATCCCTATAACCCATTATTTATGCACACAAAAGGAAGAGTAGCAGCTTTCAGACTGCAAACAAAAAGCATCATCAGTTTCTTCTATTCCTGTGCCCATTTGCCAAAACTGAACATACAAGCATCTTTTGCAAAATAAACAGTTGAAGCACAATGAAGATAAAGGGTAGACTGAAAATGAAAGGAGTGGAACACATGGTCCTACCAGGTTCTAACAGGCCTGAAAGTATTTGCACCTCCTCTCACTCATATGCAAGCGCTCTTTTGTTGCTATTCACTAGAAACTTGAGAGGTAAGACAGACATTGCTGGACGAGTACAGAGCAGTCTACCAGGCTTCAAGACAGACATGCAACTCCCCATTCATAGGATCACACTGCCCAGTCTGCTCCTCTCAACATGCAAGAACATGACATGGCAGCTGAAAAGTTGTTTTTTTTTAAGAGCTGTAGATTATTTTAAGAATGAAGTGGATTCTAATTAGTGCTGAACAAAATAAACACTGCATAATAATAATAATAATAATAATAATAATAATTATTATTATTACTATTATTATTATTGTTGTTGTTATTAAATAACAACAACAATAATAATAATAATAATAATAATAATAATAATAATAATATCATTTTCTTTCTTTAGGCTGGATGCTGGTTCAGAATAGTAGTCAATATTCGTTTTGTTTTACATAGTTTTTTTTTTTTAACATTAATTTCAGCTGCCAATCTAGTTTATCTGACAACAGACATCCCCAAAGGACAAACGCACTTAGGCTAGTGGAACCATTTTAAACAAGCTTTATATTTACTGTTTACATTTTGGAACACACACTGTATAGTCAACACATTCTAGGCATTCAGGAATAATGACATAAAAAAATGTAATTTGGTTCATATAAGCGTTAAATTATTAGTACAGGAACGTGCCACTTAACCCCTCGCATTACACTATGCGAAACAGGTCTTTGACCGAAATGAACATTGACCAGACGTTATTATACTGCAGTTGCACAGTCTTTTTATGTGACTGTAACACAAATATTAATGGTATATTTATAAGTAAACTATCTGCAAACAATGTGTCAATGCATCAGGGGTACTGCTAAAAACACAAGCCTAAATCGTTACTGTTGGAAATTCATGGAAATAATATTTAAATATATATATTAAATTACAGTAATATACTGTTACTACTCTGTGTGGGGAAGCTGTAACACTTCAGAGTTACTTTTTTATAGAAGTCAAGATAAACAGTATTACAAACAACACAGAAGATCGGCTGGATTAAACAGTGAATGTGAATCAGTTTATATATAGTAGTTACAGGTTCGAGAGACTATACATGGATAAAACATTAGTACTACTTGCAATAGGACAGGCATTTATACTTATGAATGGAATTTATATCTTGTTACAAGTAAGAAAGGCACGTTATCCACACAAAGCAAACAATTTAGAGCAACTTGTGCCAAAAAAAGGCTCTAAACACATCAACGGAGTTAGAACAGTCTCAAGCCAAAGTGAGCAAACAAGCAAGAAAGGACATCTTTACGCCTCCACCTTTCTAATATATCACCATTGATTCCTCTTAAGTCTTTCTAAGTCTTTCTAATCCCCTTTTGATTCTTACTAATCACAATAACCACAGCTTATTGGTATTACATTTTTGTGGGTAGTGGCATAATGGAGTGTCGAACACAGAAGGGCTATTAGAAATGATGAGAAATGCCCTGCTGCAGTACATTCCGCAGAAGCAACAATGTAGCTTATTTGCACTATAATCAAAAAACACAGACCAACAGACACTGAAAGCAAATTGATGAAAACAGAATTGTTTAGAATCTATAATATGATTTAAATCCGTGCTCTTTTGTTTTCGTTTTAACTCCCTATTCCTTGCCAGCCTTCTCCACTAAAGCACAGCCAACCAGGCCTGTGTGACATCCATCGCAGTCTCAAAGACACTCGAACCTATGCCTGTACAGTGGTGGGCTAGCAAATGACCACCGTGCCAGCTGAGAACACCAGATCAAGAGTCACTGACCCAGTTTGCCTTTGCTTATGATGGTGCTGTGTACCTACTCACAGGCTGATCAAATATTCAAGAAGTTGTTTATTTCACCATAGCTACCAAAGCAGTAAACAAGACTCGTTACTTTGCTTCAATCAAACATTTTAGGACACAAACACACACTAGTGTGGGCAAATAATATAACATATAATAAAGATTTTACTGAAGGCTCTCGGAGAACATTTTGAGAGCACATTAACAGGCTATCTCTACTGACACAAAATATTGGTTAATCTTTATGTGCAATCTAGGGTTTACAAGTAGAGACACTATAGACTGAATGACAGGAAGGCAGAGTAAAATGTTAAAAGGTTATTTGAAACAGATCAGGAACCTTGGGTTTAAAGATCTGCCCTCCTTATTATATAACTCATTCACGAGATCTAACAATGAAAGTCTTAACACTGACAAAACTGCCCAACATATGCCGGTCTGAATTGTTCTTACCTTTACTTAGGTTCTGGTTGCTCAGAAATGCCTTTATGTCGCCACAGAGAGATGCAGTGCCAACCTTTAAACAGAAAACGTAATGAGAAGGACAAGATAGATTCTATATACGGATGTTATTAAAGTGTGATGTAAATCAAGCACACTCGTGCATTGCTTCTAATAAGGTAGCACGTACAATACCGCACAAAAGTCTCTGGTATGTATAACTTAAGAAAACGAGTCCAACACGAATCGGTGTTTGCCTGACCACGTTCTGCTTTCAAAACGGTGTCAGTTCTCTTAGGTTACTGTGGTACACTTTTAGTAGGAAATCCCACACAGTCATAACCTGGTTTTACCATGCGTTTAACAGTGCACTTGCTACAGTAGAGTACCCTGAAATACACCGCTATGTCTGATCGTGGTCTGGTAAAGTTGACTTAATAAAAGTGGTAGAAATTATTTTCTACCACTTCCTTCATAAAATTAATCTTGCCAATTCTATGTAAATGTTCTTTTCTACTGATGTAAAATAGAAACGCCTAAATAACTATTAGTGTGCCTTGCATCATTCCTCTATTATAAACTTTGTTGCCTTAATTTCAAAAGTCACTCAAGTTAACTTTTCTCACACAATTACTTGTTAGCCACATTTCCAAAAAGTGTGAACATTAAAACTGATGATATTGCCAAATTTTTGTGGGCCCTGTCCGTTCTGACGGTTTCAGCCACAACACAGCAAACTTAAACCAGCCACAAGAAAAACAGAATGAAGAGGAAGAGCTGTTCCTGCTAGGTCAAGTGGTTTTGCTTTGGTTTTTAAAAGAATGATTTTGAGCACAAGCCAGAGCTTTGCACCAAGGTTTGTGACACATTACCTTGTGATTGTTTAACAGTGGTTTCTCTGATACATTCCAGCATACTTATGATTAGGGGTGTGGAGTGTGTGATACATTGTCTACAATAATATCTTTATGCAAGATGACATTTATGCAAGCTTTGTAAAAAATCAGTCAAACACGCATTTGACGAGTTCACATATTCACAGAGTGTTGTATCCAGACAGACTACCGTGCATGCGCACTGTGGGAATGCAGTGTGCTGGTAGTCACTACAAATCATGTTAGCTACACAGAAAGGCATGACTGAAGCTAAAAAGAAGTGAACAAACTGGAGACAAAATAAAAACACCATAAACCTAGCAGTCTACGTCGTTAGATTTCATTTACAGACGTGGCTCATCCTCAGTCGCACGGAGGTGGCTTTATTTTGAAAAGACAGATGGGAACGTGCCAGCTAAATCCAATAGAGGAAATCAATTTTTGTTCTGCCTTTATTACAGAGTTTCGTTTACATTAAACACTATACTTGAAACCTATAATCAAATCCCCAGGATTTCATGGTCCAAACCATCACACCACTGCATATTTTGCATCATATTCTAAAATCGGAATGTTGTAGGCCATCTTTATTACTTTTAGATGAAGTACTGCAATACCCTGATGTGACATTTCTGGTAAATCTGTTTATGTTTAAGTGACAAGAAGATTTTATTACATATTCCCCTTCATTTTAACTTCATACAAATACTGAGAATGTTCTTGACAGAGAAGAGGAACTAGGGTATTAGATTTTCAACTCAAGCTGCACCAGAGTCCATAATTTACTGACTTGTGACTGAGTTTGCAAGTCAAATATTCAAGATTCTACACTCGACTTGCATGATCCCTACTCAGTTCATAAAACAATTCACCCAAAATAAAGAGTGCAGAAGTTTGCTGATTTCTTTGCTCTTATTCAGCAACTAAACCAGATAACCAGAAACAAAACCAGATACAAAAGTCTATATGCACTCAGTATTTTCTAGATTTTTAGTAGGGAGCAATGTTTGCTCAAAGCATAATCAGTAACAATTATGAAACCACATCAAGCTTCTCAACTTGCAGGTTTAAGAATATTTCTGGTTCTCTAATTAATCATTAATCCCCTATTTTTTGTGGGCGGTATATCATTTAATAGATTGTTATTGGCGACACTTGATTCATTCCAGTCATTTAAACTTTTACTCCTTGCTTTAGTCTGATGACATAAAAGGGACGTACAGCAGCAAACATGTCTCAGCATGCCCTTTAGCACAGAACATAAAAGGAGTTTAACAGCCAAATACTTGAAATGTCATTGTTTCATGACACTTCAAATTTCTTAGGTAAAAAACAAAAATCCTCAATCAGCAATTTTGAGCACTGCCACTTATTTGATGTGTATGTGTATATGTACATTTATGCTATTGCATTGATTAGCGGTGGTACTGAATGTTTCTGTACTTCATATAATGTTGCGTGCCTATTGGAAAAAAAAACCGAACAGATTTTTATTTTTAACATTTGCACTTTGATCGGAGTTCCAGTTTCTCAAGAACTACACTCACACCAGACCTAACAGAACTAAAATTGAATGGCACTTATTCACAACAGCAGATATACATATACACTTTCTACTAATTTATACACAACCCACTCTACAACTTTTCTAATATTACATAAACAGAATATATGGTTACTCACTGCATTAGCCATCGTGTGGAGAAAATAAAGAGGTTCTCCTACTCGTCACCGGTTCTCCAGTTCTCTTTCTATAGAAAGCGAAACAAAGAAATATGCACTTTAGTACAATGCATGTGTGCAGGTACGGCATAACAAATCAACATCCTTTTTGTCATAATACTGGCAGTAACACTAAGGCATGGTCGGCGTTCTGTCTAGGTTTGGCTGTTGTGGCCTCTGCTGACGATTAGGTAGCAAATTAGCATTCTACATTGTGTGGGAAATCATGAAATTAAACATATATTGCCAAATGAGTGTTTATAATTTTAGGTAAGATTTTTGTTCACTCTATTAATGTAGTATATATAAACGCACATATGCCTTTAGCTTATATTACTCATGTGTATGTCACAAATTACAGGGTATTGCCTGCCATAGCTATGTACTATTCTCATTACAAGAGCGGATTTTCATGTCCTAGCTCCAGACATGCAAATGATCCTTCTTTACATTTAGTTTGTACACACAAATCCTATTCAACAACGTCTATTAAGTCCAAACATCTGATTAGCTCATAGCGCTTTTTCCTCAATCAAAATTACAAGAAAATACTTAACAAATGATTTCATAAATACTACATACATTACTTAATGTTTTAAAGCATCAATTTCAGATCCTTCACAAAGGTTGATCATGCTGTATGACCATATAGTCGTATGGCGAGTAATGAGTAATGCTGGTTGACGCCAAACTGAAAAGCTGTTCTTATACAGTTAAACCACCAAACAAATATAGTTAAATTAAAGTGATTTGCAAATATACTGCTCACAAATTTAGGGGATATTTCAAAATATTTGTAAGCAGTGTAAACGGTGGAAAGCTGGCATACTACAGAATAGATGCTCCCTAAATGTTGTAAACAATTTACACCTCTTTAGTCAGACTGTTTGCGCCGTTTTTATGCACCTGCTGACTGTTTGTTACTGCCGGCACACCTGCTGAAGCCCTCCGGGGCGGTATTTCACTCTCAATTAACTTCTGATAAGAAACAACTGCCACAGAGCACATAAAACAATTTCCATTCCAGACATGCACAATAATATAACAGGTAAAGTAACAATGCAAAACAAAAAAATATCATGTTTCTGTACCAAAGCAATAAAGCATCTGCATTAGTTCTAGAAATCACACAGATTGTTATTATTATACAGCTATCTACACTTTATTAGGTACACCTTCTTCTTTCTGCACTCATTGCACATTATAGCAGTTCCACTTCCCATAAAGAAACACTTTGTAGTTCTAGTTACAGACTGTATTCAATCTGTTTCACTAAATACTTTGAATGCCCCATTTACTCTGTTCTACAATGGTAGGGACCACTAAAGGGCTACCACAGATCAGGCACAATTTGTGTTGTAGATCATTCATTTTGTGGTCGATTTAACCAAAAACATCCAGCCAGCAGCAGTTTTCTTATAGGCAGTGTCCTGTGAGATTAACACCTCTATCGGACTTTACAAACTGAAGCAATATGGTCTGTTTCTCGAATAGACTACACAGTCTGAACACATTACTTTAAAACTGCATCAGCACTGCTATGTCTAATCCACTAATACCACAACAACACAAAAACATACCTCAGCCAAATCAGTGTCACTGCAGTTCTGAAAATGATCCTCCACATAAATAGTACCTGATCTGTCAGGGTCCTGACCATTAGAGAACAGAGAAAAGGGAATGACCAAGTATGTTTAATGCTCTGTCACTTTATACCCTGTACATAAATGCATACTTTACTCTACTTACTTTTTACTTTATATTTACTTCATTTATTCTCATTTACATCTTGTCATCATTGTTCCTCTGTTGCCCCTAGGTGATGAATAAAGTTTTCTGAATCAGAATCTGTAAAGAAACAGATGGCCCACAATCCGTACCTAAAAAAAAAATAGACAATGGGTGTAGACACAAGGAGGTGTAAGTAATAAAGTGATTAGTGATTGGGCACTACGAGTGTTCTAATCGAATTTCAGTGTTTACCTAGCCTTGTGTTACACCCACAGCCATATTTCTATTAAGACACAGACTCTTAAAAATACATACTTTGGTTAACGATCAAATAAGATACATTCTTAAGAATTAAGTTTCGCAATCACATTTAAACTAATATAAGTAATATATTTGATTAAAATAAAGCAAATGTGTTACAGAAGTGCAAAAGGAAACAGCAAGATGTCATGCAAGCCAATTAGAAGATGGCCATCTTTTTCAACTCCAGCCAATGGTGTGTGTGGGAGAGAGAAAAAGAGAAAGAGAGAGCGTGTGTCTCTGGCTGGTCTTGCAAAAGAGAGCCATGGGAGAGGCATTAAGCCGACAGCTGGCGAGCCTGCCTGCCTCGGAGGGGGAGAGGGAGAATGCACTCAGCAGATGAAATGGCCCTGCTGCCCCCATATCCCTTCAGCCCCCTGCTGGAGTCCTACATAAAGGCCCTTTGTCCTAAGAGGGAGAGGCTGTATAGAGGAACTACAGCACTCTTCAAAGTGGCTGGAGTTCTCTCTTGTTCTCTAGGTCTTTCCTTTCCTTTATCATTCTTTAAGTGAAAGTAAACCCCCCAGGTTCAATAGAGCTTTGGAGACAATGGGTTAGTGCAGTGCACTAAAGGACATGACACCCTGAGACAACTTGTTGCTGACTAAGGAGTGAGAGCAGGTGTAAGGCTAAGCAGCACAGGCTATAAAGAGTTTGTGATAACATGCACTAGTGACACACTTTTCCCCCTTTGTTATCTATTCCAAAGTTCAAGCTACTCATCATCTCAGACCAAACAAAGTAAACAGGCTTCTATAGTGGCAAGGAATGAACATGCAGCGTTTGTATTTGTTTCATACCAGCAATAGTTGAGCAAAATGTCAGCAGGTGTTAAGGATAGCAGTTCTACTGTTGTGCTAGAAGCTTCCTCTACTTTGCTGCCTACGATTAGGATGTACACATCCTAACAAATATTACTGAAATCTATTTAATAGTGGCCCTCATTCGTTTTTAAGCACCTGATTATCACCATGAAAAATATATTCAATTATATAATAATACTATTATAATTGTTTCTTCTTTTCAGAGCACCATCCCCTCAATATTTCTCTTGCTGGCCACGCAGACTTAAGGCTACTGACCTGGAAGAGGTGACTCTGTTAGAGCTGTTAGAGATGAACAATACCAGCATGGGGTTGGGAAACGCAGGGCAAAGGCATTCAGACCACCCTGAGGGTCACAACCAGTCAGTTAGTTCAGTAAACATATATGATAATGAACTGAGATTTTTTTTTATGCGTTATTTTTTTTAATAACCACTGAGCTGGTGGCTACGGACTTGGAAGTGATGCCATTTTGTCTCCATGGTGTCAGTGCAGCAGATAAAGAAGACAAAAATGATTAAAAATAGAAAAGCTATTATCGAAGCCACGTTTCAATAACAACGACCAATAGAGTGGTATTATTATATACTCAGTGTAGTGCCTAGGTCAATACTGGGTTAAAGCACAGCCCAGTTCCTGATTAAATCTGTCATATGTTATTAATACCTTCTGCCAATAATTTCGCATCATAAGCAAGCACTGGTTCCTGACTGGGGAGCCATAAACGTCTGCTTGACAATCAGTCAGTTTTAAAAAAAAAAAATCCTGTTTGACAATAAATAGATGAAGTGATTTAACACCAAAGTGGGCGTTACTCTGCCATGGATGAGAAAGGAAGAACAAGTGAACACTAATAATGTTTGTGTGAACATAATTAATGCCTTTGTTAGTTTAATGAGTTTTCCATTTGCTTTAGTGGTCTGACGTACTTTTTATATACAGTTATAAGCGGTTAACCAACCATTTATTTATTTATTTATTTATAAATAATTACCTTATCTGCAGCATAGCTGACTTTCTTTTACATTTTTGATGCCATTACTCTATGCCGAAAGCAAAGAAACTGGTTCTGGCGGAATTGGCTGGTTTTCGGTGTGACTGGCGGCGACGGGTAATCAGCCAATCGGTCACATGTAACCGATTCTTTGCCAGTCAAAGATAGCCCCCTTACATGCACCACATGACAGTGACAGCACCACAAACACACATGAAAAAACATTGCTTTTACTAACATTAATTCACAAGTCTGCTTTAAATACAGCTCCAGTTTTAAACATGTTAGATTTCAGTTCTTCAATGCTATTATGAAGTGCATTTAAGAGTGCACCTCTCTTCATATATAGCACAGTATTAGTAAGGGAGCAATGAGAGTATGCTATTTAGGGCTATAGCCATGTTTTCAGTGTTCTAAAAGTGAGTGCTGTTTTCAGTATGCATGATGAAAGCAAGCAGTGGAGCAACAACTCTGAAACCACAATAATAAGGCATATAAAACAGCATCACCACTTGGAACTTGGAACCACACAAAGCTAAAGTGAAGTGAGTGCAGAGCCAGACAATTCAATTCAACTTAATTCAAATTTATTCATACAGAGTTTTTTTTTATAATGGAACATTGTCCCAAAGCAGCTTTACAATATTATATTATTACATCTTAAAAGTTCAATTCCAAGTTGAGCAGGCCTAGGGCGACAGTGGAAAGGAAAAAACTCCCTGAAAGTGGAAGGAAGAAACCTTGGGAGGGCCTAGACTCAACAGGGGACCCATCCTCCATGGGTGGCCTAAATGTTACTTAAATAAATAATTATTAAGTATATTAAATTATAAATAAATTATAGCTAAATAACAATTAAAATCAAATAACAAACCAATAATACAATTTAAATTAATAGCTAAAAAAATTAACTAAATTATATCAAAGTAGATTGTAAAATAAAGGAAGGACATCGTCTCCTAATGTCCAAACAATGGAGGGAGTTACTGCACTCTGGTGGGACTGGTTTCTGTTGATGAAGACCAGTAGAGTTATGCTCTACATCTAGGTGGGGTGGAAGAACAAATTCAGGTTTGAGGTTCCTAATGCAGTCATCAAGTATAATTGTGTTTGTGTCCATTGTAGAGACAAGGTCTACATCACAACTTCCACTCAATGAGCTTCTGAACTATTGAGATGAACACGGCAAAATTATGCCTTCTTACATTTCCTATGTGGACGTATACACATATGCTGCATAACAGCAATATCTTTTCAAAGCAATAGAATGTACACACACTGGAGTTTACAGTCTGCATATTATTACAGTTGCATATTTTGCACAGCACACCTGTATAAATGTTAATACTTTTAACACTGAGATATAGAAAATCCAGAAAATTACATTGTATAAAATATATACATTTATTTGCATTTTGCAGAGCAGAAGTTTTTGATCCTTTAGCAAACAAAACTTAATACTTGGTGGCAAAACCCTTGTTGGCAAGCACAGCAGTCAGATATTTTTTGTAGTTGATGATGAGGTTTGTGCACATGTCAGGAAAAATTTTGGTCCACTCCTCTTTGCAGATCATTTCTAAACCATTCATTTTGAGGCTGTCGATTGGCAACTCGGACTTTCAGCTCCTTTTTCTATGGGATTAAGGTGCGGAGACTGGCTAGGCCACTCCATGACCTTAATGTGCGCCACAATTTGTTGAGCCACTCCTTTATTGCCTTGGCTGTATGTTTTGGGTCATTGTCATGCTGGAAGTCCCAGCCATGACCCATTTAAAATGTCCTGAAGGAGGTTGTCACTCAGGATTTTACGGTACATGGCTCCATCCATTCTCCTATTGATGCAGTGAAGTAGTCCTGTGCCCTTAGCAAAGAAACACCCCCAAACATAATGTTTCCACCTCCATGCTTGACAGTGGGGACGATGTGCTTTGGGCCATAGTCAGCATTTCTCTTCCTCCAAACACAGCCAGTTGAGTTACTGCCAAATAGCTCAATTTTTGTTTTATCTGACCACAGTACTTCTCCCAATCACTCTCAGAATCTGTATGTGTATCTGTAGGTGTTCATTAGCAAACTTTAGATGGGCCTGCACCAGTGTCTTTTTGATAAGGGGAACCTTGCAGGCACTGCAGGATGTTAATCCATAACCTTGTGATGTGTTACCAGTGTTTTTATTGGTGACTGTGGTCCTAGCTGCCTTAAGATCATTAACAAATTCCCCCAGTGTAATTTAATCTGATTCCCACAAGGTGAGATTTTGCATGGAGCCCCAGATCGAGGTCGATTGACAGTCATTTTGTATTTCTTTAATTTTCTTACAATGACACCAACAGTTGTCTCCTTCTGACCCAGCGAATTACTTATGGTTTTGTAGCCCATTCCAGCCTTGTGTAGGTCTATGATCTTGTCCCTGACATCCTTAGAAAGCTCTTTGGACTTGCCCATGTTGGGCTTTTATACAGGTGACAATTTAAGACAGCTATTAGTAATGCGGGTAACGAGTTGATTAGGAGAGTGTAACTGGACTGTAGGAGCCAGAACTCTTAATGTTTGGTAGGGGATTAAATACTTATTTCTCTCGGCAAAATGCAAATAAATTTATACATTTTATACAGTGTAATTTTCTGAATATTATCTTTTACTGGTAAAAATAAACCTACCCTTAAAATGATAGACTTTTCATATCTTTGCAGGATTTTATAAATATATAAAATCCTATATATATATATATAAATATATATATATATATAGATAGATAGATAGATAGATAGATATGTATGTGTTTTACTATATTTTGTCAAAGGTACTGCTGAGTAAGAATTTGATTGTACAGTGTTAGTGCTTGTTTCTCAGTGCATATTACAATAAACTTTTGAATCTTGAATCAATGTTGAGTTATAAGAACTGCCATATGGGGCACTGCCTCCAAGACTGAGGGAAGAGTTAATCATTTTATCCTTTATGAGTGAGCTGTCAGTGGAAGGCGTGGCAAGAGAAATACAGAGTAGTGCCCACAGGTAAATACCTGAGAGAGGAGAGAAAGAAAGAGCAAAGGTACGGTTAGTTACAACTCAAATATGGGTTTTCTGCTACAGGCCTGAGTGTGAGAGAGCTTCCAGATATGGGGAGCTGTGTAAGCCAGAACAGCAGGTAAGCGTAATGCAGTGAATGTGATGTTGATTTAGCAGGGTGTGTGTCAGTGTGCTTCTTTGGACATGGTAAAAGGCAAAGAATATATTGTTTCTGGCTGATGGAACAAGTTCCAACATTGAGCCTGGCTTCTTACATTTACATTTATGGCATTTAGGAGACTTTATTTAGAGTGACTTACAATGACTTACGGTCTTACAATCCAAGCAGTTGTAGGTTAAGGGCCTTGCTCAGGGACCCAACTGTGGCAGAGGTGGGATTTGAACCCTGGACCTTCTGGTCCATTGTCCAGTACCTTAACAACTAGGCTACCACACAGGTCTTCAATCATGAGGTTTAGAAAACTGTTTATAAAGAACGTTATATGTTTTTTTTTTTGTTTACCACATGTACTCAGCACAAGAAGTATGTGTTTCCTGTATATATAACATAATACATGTACAAATGAAGCACATTTTCATACTTTCACATGTACCACCTGTCTAAACATTGTTGCACACCCCTTCAAGGCAACAGTATTCCTTAATGGCAATGGCCTTATCACAGCCTGACACATTGTGGAACCTGTTCAGAAATGATTTGAGGAAAATGAGAAAGAGGTCAAGGTGTTACTTTCGCCTCCGTGTTACTTGTAGAAAATCCAATGGACTACAGTTTGTAGTTGTGGAATTACGAAGTGCTTCAGTATGGTATATGATATGTGGCAATCAGTGTAGTAACAAGGATGTGTACTTGATACATGACCTGTGAGTGTATATTAAACCTTGGCCGTTTCTCAATACTTAATATGGTGAGTTCGAACTTCCTAGTATGGACTTGGCAAAGTACACTCTTCTGAGAATGGAAGGACACAGTATGGTTATTCTACAGTTGGAACAGCAGTGTACTAGATACAAGAAGTGCTCAGACCTTTTACTAGCCATTCAATAGTCAGTTTAATCTATGTCTGGCAACACATATAACAAACCTATTTTAAAATAGAAACCTTTTCAAACATAAGTAAGCATCACAGGTCTGATTTTAGAATTGAATTCTGGCCATCAATTTATATCAAACAATTCATATTTAAAATACAGGTTTAATACATAATGAATATAATGCATAAGAAATAAGATAATAACGTTACATCTCTGAAATCTTCTGAGCACATATTTATGTAACCGAACACATCATTGAAGTATAAACAAGCATATTCCAACTGTACTTTGATAATTGTGCATCCAGTTGCGAGTCTACCATTACTATGCTGAGACTGGCGCCACATTCATTATGGAATATTTCATTTTCCGTGTACACACAAGTCTGCTGCGATGCATCCTCTATGATATAGGCGGAGCAGGAACACATCAAGGTGTTTGGAGCGTAATTGGCTAGATGCAAACTTTAAAACAGAACAGTGCTTGGACTGCAACTGATGACGCTTCACAAGTACGCAAGAACGCAAATACTAGTATACATACCTGTATAACATAAGTATACATACCTGTATTGAGGGCATAACTCAACACCAGTCGATTCTGGCAGTGTGTTTATTGTGAGATGTAATATGGCTGTATGCTTTAAGACTGATACCATCTCTTTTACACATCTGCAGTAAATGTGTCGGCAGTGGTGTACTTATTTATTCAAGCCGAGATAAATCAGTCAGTTTGTAACTAATAGTGTCAGTCTTTTTCTGGGTTAATTTCAGCAATCACAGTCATGCACACAGTCAGACATTAAGGGAGACTCACACTTTTAGAGACCAATTAACCTAACACGCATGTCTTTGGACTGTGGGAGAAAACCGGAGTACCCAGAGTTAAACCCACACAGACACGGGGAGGACATCCAGGCTGCTCCACTCAGCGATTGAACCCGGGACCTTCTTGCTGTGAGGCACTAGAGGCTGTGTATTCAATAAAGTATGTATTTAATAATGTTCTTGGTAACTGACCCAGTATCAGAGGCCTCATTCGGCATTTTGGAAGACCTCACTAGGCCAGGCACTTTTCTCTCGTTCACTTTCTTACTCTAAGTACCTTGAGAACAGTTATAAGGAGAATACCCACAACTCTAATCTCTTACAACTAGATCTTGTCAAAGTTTTTCTTTTTAGCATATGAATTGCCTAAATGTATTAACTGAAATGCAGAACTACACTATAACTTTTGTCTGGAAAGCAGCTGGTCATTTTTGGGTAACTAGCGCAGAATTGGGAGGTATAGGATGGTCGCATTGTTGAAATACAGTAGATGACAGTGCTTTGTGAAAAGAAACGCTGATCTTTGATCTGTGATTGTTGTACTTAAAGCTTGTGTGATTGTAGATCCGCAGCGCTGAATTTAATCTTATACTTCAGTCAGGTGCCGGCTGAAAGCAGAGACACAAAGATGCCCAATGCCACCTCTTTGCCATCTAAGCTGGAACTGTCAACTGTAAGCGAACCGGCCAGTCCTTCCACACGCCCTGCAGCTCGCCCACTTTCACCCAGCGAGGGTAGCACCAGTCAGGGGGAGCCAGAAGAAGAGGAGGGTGCAGACACACACTCACACTCTCCTGCTTCGAGCTCCTGCAGTGCCACCTACACCAACCTGGGTATGTGCCTAAACTTTCTCTGTACAAAAACCCACCATGTTCAAGCTGTCAGGAAAATGTTTAACAGAAAATGCACTGAAACTTTTGAAATTAAATATGTATATAAGCTTCCGGTCTTTGTGGAAACTTGCTTTCAGTTTAATATAATAAAATATACCTGTAGGGGAAAATTTTCCCAAGCTTCTTGTAATTATTTCCAAAGTTCAGTTTCAGTTGGATGTTCTGTTTCTCACAATCCAAGTAATACCGGACACATTAAGTGATGTAGAGATTAGCGCTCTGGGGCAGCCAGTCAATTGTTCTAAGTACGCTAGCAGTTTATTTGATAAGTGCAGAATGATGTTCAGAGCAGTGTGCTCGGGGCTAGTATCTTACTGGAGTATGGAATTTTCTCCATTTAATGTTTCCCAACGTGTACTGCATGATGGACTACAATTTACTTCTACCTGTCAGCATTAATGTCCCATTCCATAGGATGTTCCTAAATTTGGTCCACCACCATGACTGACTGATGATTCCAAGCATTTGCTAAAGGACAGAGATGGTGCTAAATGCATTTTGTAAAATGCAATTTTCCAAAATTTACTTCGACCTCTATTTAATTGCTGACCTTATGAAGCCAAGATATTTGATGTTTTGTCTGGTGAACTTCATTTAATTTGTTAATTAACAACCAATTCCTGCATTTCAGGCATGGAACACATTAAATAAAAGCGAGCGGATAAAATGGACATTGAGTAGTAAAATGTTGGGTATACAGTATGTATACCAATAAAGCCACTGACGGGGGAAACAAATAAGATTGACAGTGTCATGCATTGGCCACTGATTTGCTGTGCAGCCTCTTCCAATAGGACATAGTGCCCCGCTACACTGCAGTAAATGTTCCGGATTGATTTGAGGAAACTGACACAACATTAGATGGATATTTTTAATCTACTGTGCATATGGATGAGCAAGCACTATCCAATATGAAAATAGTTTTTTTTTTTTTTAAGTTTAATTAGTATGACTAAAGAGTATGTAGCTATAGACAGAAACTGGCTGATAAATTCAATAGTTATAGTGGATACAGACATTGTGGAACTTCAGTGTTTTTTTTCCGTCATAGTCTGGTTTTGCCTTAACTAAGTTGGTATAAATATTGTGTGCTTATGCAGGGGAGTTATTCACTTTGTACCTCTCAGCTTACTCTCATGCATGCAAGCACATGCTCTCTCCTGTACAGACACACATACACAGCATGGGGAGAAATAGAAGCTGTCTGACTAAGTCTTGGAGAAAGCAAGAGCACATAAAGATTATCTTCCTCGGTTCCTCATTCCTTCTGACGTCTGTGACGTGTGTCTCTCAGTAGTTGTGGAATGAGAAGGCACATCATGTCTCCCACTCTGCTGCTGTGCTATTTTTTGCGTAAGACAGAATTTGATGGCATCAATCAGTATGCAGAATAACATTGTTTATTTTGAATTAGAATTTGACATGGATGGGGATATTATGAGATTATGAGACAGGCACTATTTAACGCTTTACTAAACTGTAACAGTAGGAGATTATTTCTTTTTCTTGTAACCAGTTCTCCTGTTGAGGGTTGCAGTGAAGTAGGCTGACAAAAACTAAATAAAATGACCATATTTGATGATTTATTCATTCATTCATTTTCAAACCCACTTAATCCACTTCAGAGCCATGGGGAACCCAAGTGGCAGCAAAGAGCTCATGGCGGTAACCAACCCAAGGCATTCTGACATTCCATCACAGCGCACACGCACACAATCACACTGGGACACTTTAGAGACACCGTTTGACCTAACACTGTCTTTAGACAATGGGAGGAAACTTCAATACCCAGAGGAAACACTGCAAATATGTGGAGAACATGCAAACTCTGATCTGGAAATTGAATCAGTGGCCACTGTGCCACCTTGCTGCCCTTTTTTAATTATAATAATTCAAATAATGTTGCATGGTTGAATGATTTTTCCATACCTAGGAGTTGGAGGTTTTTTGTTCCTGTTTGCAAAACATTGTTGCTGTTAAGTTAGGACTGCTATGATAAATGTACTACCTCAATATTGCAGTTATGTGATTCCTACCATGGTGTTAAGCTAATCACCGACATTGCCTCAGTTATTGTTTTTTATATAATATGATAGTTCCGGCTCTGGGATCTGTTTGTCATGCAAAGTAACAGTGCAAGAAACAGATGCTCTAGCACCCAAAGCTTACATTGAGCTCTTATAATCAAACACACTGCATTAGCAGAAGAATAGTTTATAGTGAATATGGTACGAGATCTTGATCTGCCGAAGTCATGAGCAGAGTTTATATAACATTTATACATGGATGAGAAGCTTGTTTACTGCATCAACGTCAAAGTATGTGATAGCTGCGCAGCTGACGAATGGGGCTTTTTATTGTATAGTACAAAAGGGAAGTCTAAAGCATGTGTTGCTTCACAATGGCGATAAGTTAGCTTCTATTCCTGTTGCTTATTCTGTAAATATCGAAGAAACTTATGAATCCAAGAGAACCATTTTTCATAAGATTAAATACAGTGATCACGGCTGGATTTGAGAATGACACATAAAAGAAGCTTAAATCAATGCTTCTTCATGCAGTTACAGAACCTTTCATTTGGGTAAAATCTGCAAAAAAGAATTAGGTCAGCAGAAAACAAATGTAGACCAGTGTTATTCATTCATTCATTCATTCATTATTTCATTGTCTTAGCCGACGTCATAAAGCCAGTGCCTAGCCACTGACAAGGCACCAATCCATCGTAGAGCACAAACCCTCACTTAGGGCACTTTGTAAACAATAGTTAACCTAACACACATCTTTGAAATGCCAGACCAAATCAAGAATATCCAGAGTAAACTCATGTACCTGGAGATTGTGGATGTTAGAGACCTTGTGCTCCTCCATCTTCTATTTGAGAATGCCCCACAGAAGTGGGGACGTGCTTGGCCAGTCCGGCACTTTTCCCCTCAATTTCTTTATCAAGGCAGTGGTTGACTTGGAGGTGTGTTTGGGGTCGTACGGTTCAAGCCACCCCTTTAACCTCTGCAGCAACGTTGGCAGCACTCCTACGTCTATTTTTAAAAGCCAACCTCTGGATATGACACTGAGCACATGCACTCAGTTTCTTTAGTCGTCCATAGTGAGGTCTGGTTAGGTCACTCTGTGGTCTTGGCCACCATGCCGCAGCTCATTTACAAGGTGTTGGCAATCTTCTTATAGCCTAGACCACCTTTATATAGAACAAGTATTTTTTCCATATCATCAGAGTTCTTTTCCATGAGATTCTATGTTGAACTTCCAGTGACCAGTGTGATTTTAAGAGCAGAAACACCAAATTGAACACATCGCTCCCTATTTGCACTTGAGACGTTGTAACACTAACGAGGGTTCCAAGGGCAGGAACAACCTTAGATGGGTTGCCATTCCATCATAGAGCACACACACACACAGAGTCACACACTAAGGGCCACTTTAAAGACATCACTTAACATTCACCTAACATGCATGTCTTTGGACTGTGGGAGGAATCTGGAGTAGTCAGAGTAAGCCCAGAGAGTCACGGGAAGGACATGCAGACTCCAAACAGAAAGGACCATGGCCTCTCCACCCTGGGATTGAACCTGGGACCTTCTTGCTGTGAGGCAGCAGTGCTGTCCTATTGTGCGAGTTGTATGTTGCTAGATTATGTAAATGTAGAAAATTTAGAGTCTATTCAGTGTTTAGGGAATATGCATTTGACAGATGTAGCCCACTTAAAGAAGTGTACTTTAGTACTTGCTCATTTTCTAAAACAGTCATCAAAAGAAAGCCATCAAGAAAGTCATCAAAATGCACATCACGTTCAGTGATGTCATGCTCTTTGATTATATCTTCATGTTTGTTTGCTTTTTTTCCTAGAACACCGTAACTTGATGTATGTGTGACCTTTCTAAACGGAAAATAGGACAGAAAGTGGGTGTAGAAAATTAACACTGTCAGCACAATATATGACCTCAGTAACTATTACTGAAACTTTCCCTTAATCTGTCATGCTCTGATTTATTCTATATGTAAATGCTGTCCCAGGCTTGTCTTACAGTGTCTGCTATGAAAAATTCATAAGACAATGCCTTAAATTCATGGCATTCCTCCTGTGTAATTGTACTGTTCGGGTTTTCTTTAACCTTTGAAGAATCTCAGTTATCTTCCAGCAGCCTTAAGAATCAGGGCAGAATTAACTAAAGAACTCAGAGAATGAGTCAGAGAGAGAACCAGAACGAGGGAGTACAGGCGAACATGAGACTTTAATGAAAACCATTTTAAGGCTGGCTCTGTTTATATTTCTTTTAGTTTTGCACATGTAACTGAGTTCTTGGTATCTGACAATCTTTGAAGGAACTGCAGTCGATGTTGCAACAATGCAGCAAAAGTCTTATATGGAACGTGAGATGTGATTTGGGGTGCCTTTTAGGGACTACTTTTCAAGGTGGACCTCTTAGGGACAAAGCAACTCATGGGCAGTCCTTGTATATCACTTCCTCAATCTAGTTTAGCAGACTTTTCTGAATAGTTATAGCAGTGGTGGTATATTCCTAAATATAGGATGATACATTTAGGATGGAGTGGATGTAATAACTACTGTTGAGCAAATGATGCAAAAAATACGGAAGGCTTTATAAGGAACACCATTTGGAAATACACAACTGTTAACAACAAGGTTATCAAAGTGATTCACAGGTGTGTTTTGTTATCACAGGCAGTAAAAGGGGGTTTCAGGGTGCATCGAGGTAAATAAAACATGTAAAACATGAAAATACATAAAAAAATAATACATGATGCATGTTACTCGTGGTAATGCCACGTGTAACTTTTTTTTTTTGTTTTGCTCAATATGAAGTTGCAGTTTTCTATGAATTATAATGTTTAAAATACATTCCAGTGGATTAACAGATGTACACATGTGTGAGAGTGGGAGGGCTCATAAATATTATTGTCTACAAAAGCGGGTCACTCCAGAAACCCCTGCGTTAATCCATGTTTGTGTGAATTTAAAACATTGTTTTGAGATATTGTATTCCTGAAATGTCCAACCAAGTTGTAGACTCTACAAAAGCAGTCAAATTTTTTTTTTATTAAAACTCTATTAACGCAGAGGTTCAGTCTGAGATGCTTAACCGCAACCGTGGTAAGGCAGATTCAAGTCCCAGTGGTGCCTTACAGTCGGGATTGGCTTTGCATGCAGGCACAATTGATTGTATCTGAAGAAGGGGAGGCAGGTCAGGGAATCAAATTCTCTCATCCCTCCCTGGTTCCAGTCAAAGTAAACTCAGCATCTAGGGAACTGCAGATGTTTGTGACTAGTTAAAATAAATGGCTTTTCGGCACACACTGTACACACTGTAGTTTGTTGCCATATGTGGTATCAGATTGTAGACTTGATCTGAAATGCTACCATCCTTATTAAATCTCTGATATTTGGAGAATGTGTGATGTAATGAAGCAGCACATTTTAAAAACTGAGTTCTGTTTGTCCTTATGCGATGTATTCAGCATGTAACAATGTATGTCCCCCTCGTTGCTCTTCCCTCTACTTAGGTCAGTCCAGGGCCAGTTTAATTCCCCTGAAGCACCCTAGACAACCCAAAGCATCTGATGATACACTTCATTCTGACCCTGAAGGTTCCAATCTGGGCACCAAATCCACACCACCTCCTCTGCCAAAGAAATCTGTGCCACGAGCCCATACAGAGCCATTACTGATCAGAGAGCGGCGACCACGGGGGGAAGTCAAGCCAGGTGGTGCCAGTCTGAGCGTGGCTAACCCACTCTACGACCTGGACTCCAACTGGGAGACGGCCAGTCAGAGCTCCTCACTCAGCTCCGATGCCCACCAACTTGACGAGTCTGGGGACTCTTTGGAGCGACCAGTGTTTGGGGCACAGGGAGCGTCTCGTCCAGCTAACAGCGGTACAACTTCGGACAGACAGAGACGGGGCTGCCGCAGCACAGAGAGCCTAGCATCTAGTAAATTGCACAGGCTTGCTCTATACCGGGGCCTAGAGAGCTGGGAGGAGGTCGCAGGCCGAATCCGCAACCTGCATGCGGACACGCTGCGCAAACTTGCGGGCCGCTGCGAGGATCGGTTCATGGCCGGACAGAAAGACCATGTGCGCTTTGGTACGGACAGCTGGTCCCACTTCAGGCTGACCACAGGGAAACCATGCTGTGAGAGTCAAGATGCTGTTTACTATACTGCCTCCTATGCCAAAGATCCACTCATTAACTATGCTGTTAAGGTAATGCATCTCTCTTTCATATGCAGAGTTAGCAGTGTTAGCTGACTGGTGTTGTAAGTGAAGTTTGTAGACTGACAAGCATTTATTAGTTATTAGATAAGTTATTATTATTTTTAGTTATTATTAACAAGAGTTATTAGTGTTCCAAACTTTGGAATTGGTAAGTGGATTTTTAATGGGATTAAGAGCTGTACAGTGGTACCTCGGGAACAGGTCGACTTCGGTTCTCTGCACATTTTGACTAGAACAATTTGTCTCGGTTTCTTATCATTTGCTCAGCAAACGTATGAGCCGAGCTGTGGAACTAATTTCAGCCAAAACACACTTTAGTTTTTGTATTCTTAGATTCACTTGAATCCTAAAAAGGTTACTTATTAGAGCCAATAGACAGGACCGAATCCTCCAGAACACAGGCATGTGGAATGCAGTTAACATTAGTTCACTAACACTTTAATATTAAATTTACATCTTATTATTAAAATACGATGATTGATTGTAGACACCTGTAGGTTAACTCAAGTGTCAATGTGTAATAGGCTCCACTGTGACACAGTTCTGACTATATTAAACTCATCGGTTCATGATAAATGGCATTTCTGATGGATTTGTCTCCAATGTATCTGCTGTCATTTATCTGTAATGCTATTCAGCGAAGGCCTTGTCTGTATTAAAAACTGTCCTCTCTCCACTCCCACTCACCATAGCATTCAGGTTGTTATCTTATACTAAAGACTTTTATATATCAGCCTCATATAGTGTAGAATGTAAGCATGTATGTACACCTGTTCATTGAGATGAAAACAGCAACCACTTAGCAATTGTGAGCTGGCTTTGACAAGCCAAATTATTACACTTTGTTGATTAACTTTACCTCCGGCCTATTTCTTCTTATTATCATTTCTGCCATTAAATACTGAAACACTTTCTTTTCATATAGCTTTCAAGCTACTTGCTCAAAACTATGCAGACTGACGTATGGTAAAAATTGCTTTTAAGAAATGCAAATAGCGATTGGCAGAAATGTTTCTCTCTGTTTCTTTTATCCATTATTAGTCAAATACAGTTAAATTACCTTTAACCATGCATATCTAGACAGCTAAATTAGTAACTTTTGTGTGAGTTATTGTGGACAAAATCCAGTAGGTGATCAGACACATCCGCATAGGCTTATGCTGTAATAACAGAATCTATCTTCTATCTTCTATCTAACTGTTCACAATGAAATTCGTCACATTTTGATCATCATGCATTGATGCAACCCAGTGATGGTCTTTTCCTAAAACTGTAAAAAAAAATACTGTTGATTAAACTATACATACAACCCAAATCTGTACAATAAAGTGACGACTTATTTAATTAAAATTTTCTTCTCAAACTGTACTGTTGTCAGAAATTCCGGTGGTACTATGATTCAAAATATATATACTAAATATTCATATTGATCGCTATTACAGATACTCCCAGGATTGTGATGGTTTAGTTTATGATTTATTTACTCTACAGCGGGAATCTGATAATACACATAAATGCTGTGTACTGTTGGTATATCCGTTAAATCTCTTTCTCTCTCCGTCACCAGATCTGCAGGTACAAAGTGAAGGAGACTCAGTTCTTCCACAGCCTGGCAGTCCGACAGAGTCTGCCCGTGCACTTCAACATCCAGCAAGATTGTGGACACTTCCTGGCAGACGTTCCTGCCCGTTTGCTGCCTTGGGAAGATGAAGATGAAAGTAATGAAGTGAAGAACAGAAAAGAAAAGGAGGGGCAGAAGGGTAGAATGAGCAAGGAGTCATCTGAAAAAGGAGGGGCAGACATGGCAGTGCTGGTGGGTGCGGCTTGTCAGGGTGGGCAGCTGTGCAGCCGGGTGGTCGTGATAACACGTGAGGTCCCGTTCCAAACTGTGGCGGACTTTGTGCGGGAGGGTGCGACAAGGCACGCACGCAACCCGGAGCTGTATGAGCGGCAGGTGTGCCTGCTGCTGCTCCAACTGTGCGCAGGCCTGGAGCACATGAAACCCTACCACGTGGCACACTGCGACCTGCGCCTGGAGAACCTGCTGCTTGTGCACTGCCAGCCAGGTGACCATTGGAACCTGGAGCTTCCAGAGCCCAATAACAACAGCACATCCACCACCTCTGCTTGTCCAGCTCGTCTCATCATCAGCAACTTCTCCCAAGCTAAGCAGCAGTGCGCTGTGCAGTATGCCGAGTGCGACGAGTTCCAGACAGGCCTCCTGATCTATAAGATGCTGCACCGTCCCGTCCCGTTGGAGGAGGCATCTGGCTTAAAGCTGAGAGAACACCTTGCACCGCTGCCCATGCGTTCTTTGTATTCTCAGGGCCTACAGCGGCTTGCTGGCCTGCTGCTCCATCCTGATGATTCTGAGCGCATTGGTGTGGGCGAGGCTCGCGCCTGCCTGCAGTGTCTGCTCTGGGGCCCTCGTGACGACCTCCTGCGCACCTCCCCTCTTCCCGCCCAGCGCCACGCGGCGCTGCAGAACTGGTTAGATTTGAAGCGTACACTCATGATGATCAAATTTGCCGAGCGCTCGCTGGACACAGGCCACGGAGGCAGCGGCGTTAGCCTTGAGGACTGGCTCTGCTGCCAGTACCTGGCCTTCGCCAGCACAGACTCCATCGACAGAGTAGTGCGTGTCCTCCAACAGCTGTGAGCTTTGCCTGGACACATTGTTCCATCTTCACCGTGAATGACAATCAGCTCTTATATCGCGGGACAAACCCCGTTTGGCACATGCACAGTTGCGCTGTACCTGTATGTTTTTGTTTTCGCATTATTATTACTTTCATGTAAACAACATGCAAGTCGTGTGGTATATAATAGTGAGTCACTAGCCTAATACTGGTCAAGGCGTTTGCTTCAGAAAGAGCGTTTTTAACGCAGTATGTTATTACCTGTTGGCAAGGAAAGAAGGGTTTGGGTTTTTTTTTTTTTTACTGAAATAGAAACATGCAGTATGCTGAATAATGCTCACAGTATAAGTTATATTGTAGTAAATGCTTAAACTTATTAGTAATCCTACCTTTTAGAAAAGCTCTGATCTGGCATCAGCAGCTTGGCTCCACTACATTTTTAACTGTCTGGGGACAGCCAGGACTAGGAGATTTTAGATTGCTCATGTTACGACGGTATGTCAGTGTTGGTTGTAGCGGTTTGGAGAGCATGTGAAGTAAATGTGTACATTTGCTATTGTGAGGGCTATTGGGGATCATTAATCCACAGTATAAAGAGATTAATCCACTGAGGGACTTTTTTTTTGCCAGTTTCTCGCTATAATTTGCCCTATTTCTGTTCCCCTCCGTGCCCATCATTTTTCACTCATAGGAAAAAAAATCTTAGCAAAAGAATATATATACACAGAATTTAATTTATTGCTTTAATACCACCTGAAACATTTACGTACCTGAACCAAATAATGCAAATTGTTCCAAAGCAGCTTGAGGGATATTTTTGTAACACTACAATTTTAGACCGTTGCCCTCTATTTTAATATTTGATCACATACAAATACTGAACTAAATGTATTTTAACTAGTCAACTATATGTTTTCACCTGAAACCAAAAGAACATGTTAATAAAGTGTCCTTATACAAGTATACACAAAATAGGGTCCTCAGATCCAGAATGGAAAGATGCGATCGGGGGATGTTTATGAAAGTGCACTGTGGTTTTGGGACAGTCTCCAGCACTCCATTCAGTGTGAACTCATTTCAAAACCCAGAAGTAGAACTGAAATGCTTTTTTTAAGGTACATAATTTGTGTATCTGATGTATCTTGACTTTGAGTATCTGATGGATCTTGCTTTGAAGGAATTTGACGTGGTCCATTTTTGGCCAAAATTTAAAGTTTTGGTAACCGCGGCACCCTAAATCTAGGCGATTTTCAAACCGTCATATCTCAGAGATGAAGCGTGATAGAAAGATAACATTTGAACACCCTGAAACTACTTGACTTTGAGTATCTGATGGAGCTTGTTTCGAAGGAATTTGACGTGGTCCATTTTTGGCCAAA
>JAUZST010014411.1:0-10622 GCA_034779995.1 Parotocinclus haroldoi
CCTTGGTCCTGGAGGAACGTTGTTTCGTTTCACTGTATACTGTACACCACTGTATATGACTGAAATGACAATAAAACTACTTGAACTTGAACTTATATTGTTTATAATTATTCTGAGGCTTAGAATGCTATATTATTTCACTTTATAGCATATTTTACATCTTTAGATGACGTGACCTTCCAAAGTCCTTCCAGACTCTCTGAAATACCATATCACCAATCATGCATCATGATTAGGAGCTTATTAGCTACAATGGTATTTAAATTGTGCAGTCAAGGACAGTGACTTACACAGTGTATGTCACTTGGCTTTTTCATGAAGGGATATAGCACTGAAGTGCTCTTACCCTCACCCAGAGGATCCAGTGTATGAATCATCAGCTGAAAAATGGTGTTTCTCAGGTTACTGTTATGTAAAGATGCTGAGCTGCCCCCTCGTTGTAGTGTAGGCTTTATCTGTAAAGAGAGTTGCAGATACTCAGTATATTATGTCAAAACACATATCATTTAATTACATTCACAAATGTCATAAAAGTTACTCAACAAATTTTTGGAGTCTTACAGTTCCAACTATTAAAATAAAGCAGTCATACTCAGATTATAAATCCCATAATAATATGATAGGACATGTGAAACTCATTACATGTAATACAGATGCCTCTTTGTGTGTTTTGATTTACTGAATCCATGTTTAGTTGTTAATATTGTAGATTACTTCACTACCTTTAATCGATTATTGTCCTCTGGTTCAGCAGGGGGATTGTCATCAACTGATGTCCCATTTTCCTGTGAGAGACAATGATTTTAAACATGACAGTAGACTGAAAAGGGAATATCTTCTAATCTCCATATTACACTAGCGTTCAAAAGTTTGGAATCACAAAGCAGTGTATTAATTTTGAAAAACGTGTCCCTGCATGAGTGGGTTTGTGGGTGCGAGTATGTGCCTAATGGACTAATAACTAATTAGTTTAATATTACATATTAACACTTGCATTAACCTACAGTTGGCTAAAAGCGTTAACACAAAGTTTATTTTATAATAAGGTATTGACAAATCCCATTAAATTGAATAAGTTATTGATTAAAAGTGAAAAATAAAAGCAAAAAACACTTACTCTGAAAGTCTGAAAGCCAAGAGGATTCATTTGCTCTTTTCCTTTCGATTGTCTGTTATTACTAGCCATTTTAGGACCCATGGGGAATCATTTGCATTTGCAGAATACATTATTGTAGATATAAACATTTCAAAAATATGATAAACGCAGCAAAGGTTTTATCTAACTGTGGGCTGCTGTGAATCTGAATCACTGTGTACTAAATCATGAACTGAGTTTCTGATAAAACAAGTCACGCAGCTCTAGTAATACAAGTTTAAGCTAGTTTGCAGGATACCAAACAAATGACAAATTTTCTACTCTTCTTCAACGAGTTGAAGGTGGCGAAAACTAAGGTCCCACTGTAGATTCAACTTAACAAAACATGGCATTCACATATGACAGTTCTGTCATATGACATCTCATGTCATAAGAGCAATAAATGCAATAATTTCTATTACTGTAACCTTTGTAAATGTATAAGAACTACTAAAAAGTCCAATCAAGTGCTTGTACTTCCTAATGTTGCATTTAGCATTGCTACAGTTCAGTGCTACACTGTGAGTCAAAAGTCACATGACATGCTTATATTTCAGAAACAGAAGGGAAAATGGCATTTTTGGATACCCTAGCAAGTGACGAGTGAGGGGGCTATGTCTTTTAGGCTATGTATGGAACATGGCCGCCATCTTGAAAGCCACCATATTGGATCAACTGTTTTTTCCAATGGGAAGTTGGTCATGTAGCATATGAAAAAAGACCAGAATTATTATTATTATTATTATTATTATTATTATTCCCGGGCGCCATCAGCTGTCAGGAAAGGAAGCGGCGGAGTCCATACAGGTCTGTGGGTGAGCATGCAAAAGGCACGTTGAGGTGCCGATTTTGGACGTCTCCCAAATCACGATGCACGGGGGACTCCGGAACACCAGAGGGCGAGCACGAGCCCGAGCGCGCATGCAGTGCAAGAAAGCCATGCCAAGTCTTATTTTAAAGTGTGCAGCCAGGTGGCAGAACCCAAGCCGGGGCGCGTCTCATTGGGTGCAGGCAACTGACTGGGGTGAAGGTGCCAAAGCACCAGGGGGCGAGCGTGAGCTCAAACACGCGTATAGCACAAGCGCAGATCGATCGTGGAAGGCAACGAAGCACCAGGGAACAAGCGTGAGCTCGAGCGCACATGTAGCACGAGAAAGCCATGCCGGGGCACGTATATTTTCAGCGTGCAGCTGGGTGGCGGCTCTAGCCGGGGTGTGTCTTAAACTGAGAGGGCAGCCGAATAGGGCAAGGTTCAACAAAAAAGTGGGGAGTGAGGCTAAATAGTAGCTGAGGACAGAGAGGGCGCAGGTTCAGACGTGCAAGAAGCACATGTATAAGCCGAGCCAGAGCGCACCTGAGAGTGGAATGAAAAGTGTCCCTCAAACGCTAAATACCTCAGTGGTTTCCCCCGTACCCGTCCGTCGGCACTAAAAGCCCCAGGACGTTACCAACTAACCAACAAACTAAGCGAGCAAACGTCCAGCATGTCAAGGCGCGCCTGATCGTGTGCGCAACGGTGGTCGGATGCACGGTGGAGTGAAACGACCTGGCCACGAACACTTCTAGAAATCCTGCTTAAGTAGAGGGAGGCTCAGGTGTTCATCATCAGGTCGTTAACTAGACACTGGTTATAAGCCGCCTCACCGATTTCTCTGTAACAGCAATCGGTGAGGCAGCACTGCAAGGGAAAAGGTAGGAACCTTAACAAGAACTGCCTCGAAAATCAATTACCACAATCAGAACAATATCTCTTGTGGTTCAAAAGTGATCAACACAGCAATTTCAAATTTTTTGTTGTTCGTCACAGGTAACTGAAAATGGAACTGTCGATTCTGATGTCCGAGGACCACTACTGATGAAGAAACCTCATGGTTTTGGCAGCCTGACTCACCAAGTGTCCTGTGTCTTTTGACTCAACCTGTACATTTGTTTTTTTTTATTAAGTTGTAAATTACCGTCACTTGCAGCACTGATGGCTATTCAACATCATGCACAAGGTAATATCAACACACAAGGATATATTGCAGTGAGACCTACATACTCAGATGGGGCCAGTTTAGCATAATTAATTAAACTAATGCATGTCTTTGGGATTAAACCAAAATACCCGGAGTAAACCCACATGAACAAGAAGAGGACATGCAGACTCCACACAGGCAGAAGGTCGGGATTGGGGCTTTGGGAGCTAATTTTTCCTGAAACATTTCAGCCCATTGTTGTTTTCAAAATAAAGCTCTATACATGAACCATACTTTCAAAATTGAGAGAAATATTAATGAAAGATTTAATTTTTAAAAAGTCTTTGTTACCTTTTCGAGAGAAAAGGACAACTAAATCATACTAGAATACGGAAAAGTAGTTGAAATACACAACTGCAAAATAAATTAAGTGCATACTAGTCAATGCGATAAACAACACAATCTACAAAAGGGATTATTTAAACTTTCTCATCTAACAGTTATAATTCCAAATGTCTAAACAATCTGCTGCAAATTGAGAGAACTTTGATCTATTTTATTATTTTATTGATTTATATAGTGTACTGACTATACTATATAATCAGTTCAATTTGGAATAAAGAATAAATTCTTTTCAAATAATTAGGAACTTTCTAGTGATTCCAAACCATTGAATCTTAGTGTTTAGAATAAAAGCAATTCTGTGTAACGATGATGAATGTTCACATGTCCTAATATACTGAAATGCAACCATTAAAGTGGAATAAATTAAACTAAACTTGATCAACTAAAAGGAGCACAGTTCGTAGTATTTTGCCTAACTTAAATATATACAGAATTCCTTTACAGTTCATTAAGGTAAAAGTACATTTGCATGTTCTCCCCCATGCCTATATGGGTTATTCATGTGTGCAAGCCTGTGTGTGTGTGTGTGTGTGTGTGTGTGTGTGTGTGTGTGTGTGTGTGTGTGTGTGTGTGTGTGTGTGTGAGAGAGAGAGCTGCCACAGACTCCACAAGTTTGTGCAAAATCTGATGAACTTTTGAAGCCACTTAATGTCTGACTTTCACTGTCCTCTTGTGCCCCTATAAATGATCGAACTGTGGGTGTGGTGGCTGTGGGAGAAAGACAGTGACAGCACTGGTCATCTAGTAGTTGTTGCACACTTTAAGTTGTAGTTTTGGTTATTAAATTTGTAACAAAAACAGTGTTAAAATGGAGCTAACTGCAAACTAGAAGAGCAATGTAAGAACGTTTTCATTCACAAGTGTTGGAAGGGCAATAAGGTTACAATGTGTAGTTAAAGAAAACCCATCTGTACTCATTGGGTGCTTAGTGTCCCTAAAGCTCTGATCCCGTCACTAAGCTTTAAAATCTTCGTTATAAATAATGTACAGCCTTTATGTAGCCAAATGATTAAAATTTGATACTGGTACACCTCTGGTTAAAGTATACATAGCACAATTATTTGTTTTGTTTTCAACCATTGACTTATATCTGTAAAAATAAATCCCACTGACTTTCAGCTTACATGGTTAATGTATACTGCTGTTTGCTTGATGCTATAAATTTACTATAAACAAAACTATTTAAACTTAATTTACATAAAAGTCTTAAATATAAGCAGCTGAAAGTGTTTTCCATATTTTTATTAAGTAGCCATATTTATTATGAACATTCATTAGATTGCTTACTTTGTTATCTCATTTTTAAAAACACAGATTTGTGACAAAAAAGCAACAATTAGAGACATAAGGCACCAGCATCTCTATACCATATGTTTGTTTATTCAAACTGATGTTCAGTGAGGTGTCAAGTTAACACTGCTGCATCTCTGAGATCTACATTCCTAAGACGTATGCTAGGTTAACTGGTGTTTCCAAAGTACCCATAGAGTCTGAATTTATGCATGTGCCCTGTGATGGATTGGTCCCCTATCTAGGCTAGTTCCTGCCTTGTACCCTGTGCTGAATTTATGCTAAATTAAAGTAATCACCCAAGCTGTATGTGTAAAATAAAAAAAAAATATCACATCAACCTTGTATAGTAATCGATATTAAAGATAAATTTGATGGATTTGTTCTAAATATGATTCATGGCAAAATATCAAAATTTCCCATATCTATTTTTTATGGATTAATCCCCATAATCATTTGAGACAAAGGTGAGCTTATGTTCAACTCAGATCCAAGGCCTTCACAGCCTCATAAGCCTTCTTACCTCCTCTAACACTGTATAAGCTTCAATCACACTTACCTAACCTACCCAGGCTATACGTTGAATAGCAGAATAGATCACTAATAGATTTTGGGTTATGGTATCAGTGGCACTATTTCAGTGAAAGCTTTAAGATCCATTCCATACTGGAACAGCCTTATTGAACCCTTGGTAAAGTACCTTTTAAAACTGTATCAGCTTTAAGTAGCTTTGGGTAAGAATATCCACTAAAACAGTTGGCCATTTAAATGTATAACTACAGTCACTGAATTTATATGTATGAATTAAATTATATGTGTTCTTGCTTACAGTATTAGAGAGAAAGGAGAGTATAATTGCGGAAATCTGTACAAATGAAATGAGGCTCTAGTACCCTTTCAGACCACTTCTAGCCTGGATACAAGATACGATAATGTTGGGCATTACATGGTATCATGTGGCACACTTGACAACATACTTTGCAGTTGAGTCTGTAAATCCTGCACACTCATAGGTGGTCACCTGTAGGTCCAGGAATGCTTGCAATATGGCAGAGACATTCCTGCAAAACATATGCTGTGTGTGGGTGTGCATTATCCTGCTCAAAAATGCCAAGTGAAAGCCCTGCCATGAAAGGCAACACATGACCGCAGGATGTGGCATATCGCTACACTCCTCAGATCATCACAACAGCAGTATTGGCAGTGTGCTGCTCCACAGCAAAGGCAGGATTGATGTCCTCATGATGAGGCCTTGATATTCTAGCCTGGCCTTCGTAGGATCCCAAACGGAAAGTAGAAATGATACAGTTCCAGTCTAGCAGTCCAGGATTTTTATTCACAACATCACTGCAGGTGGTGGCTGACTGTCAATGGCAAAAAAGTAATGGAGGCATTGACAACAAATGTCCTTCTGCTAAGTGCCAGGAAATGGACCAGGGAGAGAAAGAGGTGTGTGGTGACTGTGCCACTTGCGTCTGGATAGTCGACAGCAAAACTGTGGGAGCTGTGTACGTAGCAGAACAGCCTAGATGGCGGGAAATTCAAATGACCACCCTGCTTCTCTTAATCCTAAGATGGGCCCACTCTCAAAGTCTGTCTACTGTGCAAAATGTCTTTAAATGCATCATCCACCATGCCACTAGCAGTCAATGATAGCAGTCAATGATCTCTTGCCAGGATAACAGTACCCAAAAGTATCCTCTGAGAATCCGTTTATACGCCAGACTTGTATGCCCTCTTGTGGCAAGACCCAGTGTCTAATCAGTATACACCTTACAAACATTTGCAAATCTGCCTATTAAACAACTACATGAGTTGTGCAGCAAACGACATTGCTACCTGGGTGCTTTTTCAAATGATTGATATATATATATATATATATAAAACTGTATTTACCATTTTAAATAGTGAATTTTAGACATTGTAGTAGCATTACATTAATATTAATTGGATTCTCACTGTAAACCTGTATGAGAGCTGTGTCACATATGGCAGGACGACTCATTAGTGAGGTCTCGCTCACACAAACACAAGAGATCCTTTTCATTTTGTCTCATCAAAGGCTAACAAACACATGTGTGCTTAATGAATAAACATAGGACAATCAAATTTCACTGCTGTCTGTGCAAAACATGTTATTCCCTATCAACAGATCTGTTAAAATTAGAGTAATTGTTTGCATTTTTTCTGAGGGGGGGGGAGCATTTTTACATTACACTAACATGTAATTACTGTAGCTTTTTGAAATATTCATAATTGTTTGTTTATACATGTATTTATTGAATCTGACTCCAATATCAATGGCTGTCCATTACAGAAGCATGGTTATATCGTCACCTTCACACTTTCACCTAATGCATCTTTTGGAAGGAAAATTGAGTACTTCGAGTAAACCCATACAGACATGGGGAGGACATGCAAACTCCACACACACATGAACGAACTGGGGCTCTCTGGAGCTGTGTGGTAACTGTGCTAACTACTTGCAACACCATGGACTGCTCATAAATAGTTTGTCTCAAAGCCTAATGAGAGTTTAATACATAAACTTAAGCCCAGCTTAAGGCTCACTGCATTTTGTAACAGGCAGCCACAATGCAGTGACTTAACAGGCTATGTTTGTGTTAGTATAAATTCTAAATACATTTAAGTGCTTTAGCGCATCGTACAAAAGGGACAAACAAAGAAAATGTACCTTCTCAGGCTCCTCAATTGGGATGACTTTGATGACATTCTTGTGCTTCCGTAGTTGATTCTTAAATGCACGTTCTATCTGCACGTTGTATTTCATGAAGAAGACGTAAATTGCATAGCCTGCCACCAACAGTATGCTCTCCCACCACATGATGGTATTGTCCAGGAAAAATATGATGAGCATGATGAGATCTAAGATGTAAAAGGACACATCTCTAAAGAGAGGCCACCATGTGAGGTGGAGCATCTCCCGGGAGAACAAAGCACACATTCCTATCACAAACAGAATGTTAAATACAGCTGACCCCACAATGGTCCCAATACCCACATTACTGTGTGAGATGAAGACACCAATCAAGGATGTAAAGAGCTCTGGGGCAGATCCTCCAGCAGCCATGAACGTTGCTCCAGCAACATCATCTGAGATCTCTAACTTTGTTGTAATGACGCCAAGAGTAGGTACAAAGAACTCATCACACACAATGGCCAAAGAAACAAACATGTATATCATCCCAAAGATATGTAAAATCACCCAGCCTTTCCGTCGTTCCTCAATAGAAAAGATGTCCTGAGGGTATTCTCCCTTTATGTGAGGGGGCTCTGCAGGGCTCGCGATCGTGGTAGTGGGTATAGCACGTGTGGGTTCCGGTGCCGGCGCTGGAGCTGGAGTGGCCTTTGGAAGGTCTGGGTCCACATAGATACAGCGCACAACTGTCCTGTTTGTGGTTGTCACTGGACGCAGTGCTGTTGTTTCAGCTGTTTCTGTGTTTAGAGTGGTGGTCGTATTGGTCATCCCTGGTACATGCACCTGATCTGTATGAGTTGGGACCTCCACCTCCACAGCAGTGGTAGTCAACTTAGCTACTTGTCTTGGCTCCTCCACCAGTTCTTCTGAATCTTTATGGTCAGCTCCTGAATCTTCTCCGATCTGTGGTTCTGGCCATGGCCCTGGTAGTCTGGTTCTAACTGTCAGTTGGTAAATACAACAAAGCAAAACCCCAGCTAAGAGAAATATAATCCGGCTCAGCTGAAGTCTCTTTCTCCGAGTCAGATACATTGTGTTCTAAGGGGAATCAAGTTCCTTCTTAGGATGATAATGTTTGAAGATTTCCCCCAAATTGTGAAGGGGTGTGAAGAGTACCTTCACAAAGTGAAACATCTCATTCTCTCTCAGTGAGAGAACTCCTCTCCTATGCCACTTCCTACAAACAAGAAAGAGAAACTTTAAGTAACGTTTCTGCCTACAGTACAATTTTACACTGAATTTAAATTCTACTCAATTATGCACTGGTATTTATATAGGCAGCTTTACATACATAAAAAGAAAAGATGGACACTGAAAAACTACATCTTAAAACTTGGAAGTTAGGTGGAATTTCTCCTTTCTGCTACAACAAATGTAACTGTAACTGTTTTGAGAACATTCTTCAGCAGAATGTGGAACATACCCTGATTCGCAGTTGCTCTTCCAATTAATCGCAAGCAAATTTCTCCATCTAAGTTGGTGAACCATTCAGGTAATTAGTATAACCTTTTACATTGCCACTGTTTTAATGAAATTCTGCGCTAGTATATTTCAAATTATGAACTTTTTAGCAGGTTAAAGTGTGGCTGAAATAACAAATAATACTAATAACAAGTGGTATCCATAAACGTATAGCGTACCATACAGTGTACATATAGTGCCACAAACCCAGTAAAAAAGAAAAATGTTTTTAAAGTGCAGTGAAAAAGAAACCTTGTGCAGGTCAAGACTCAAAAGATGTGTCGTGAAGGTGCCACCTGAATCTGGATGGTGGACAACTGAACTGCGTCTTAGTCTTTGACAAATCAACCATAGTTGTATTACCCCTGACAAATGTTTTGGAACCACACTGAGAGCAAATAAAGAAATGACAGATTTGACACCAAACAATTGTTGTTTAATAGCTATCATCCTGGCTTTGTGAGGTTTGCTTTCAAATAATTTAAGTTTGACCAACATCTAGTAATTACATCATTAAGTAGTGATAGAATGATGGAACTACAACATGTTGATCAAATTTAAAGTCTTTGAAAGCAAACTTTTGAAAGCATTACTCAGCATTAACTTTTCTATCTTTTTCAAATATCAACTGACAGTTTAGTTAAATAGTGTTTTTTAAGTACACTTGGTGTGTGAATGAGTGTGTGTGCCCTACAATGTATTTGTACCCTGTCTCGTGTTTTTCCTGCCTTGCTTCCTGTGCTGTAGGAAAGGCACCAGGTAACCCTGATCAGCATTTTATCGTATATGAAAATTTATGAATGAATAAATGAATTAATGAATGAGATCCACACCTTTGCTGGCCGTCTTGTTGATTTAATCATTTAAATCTTTAATGGAAAAGTGTTAAAATGCTTTGCTATGTGGCAATATCACCCTAAAAAATGACTTCATCAACACCACAGCAATTTTCCTATTTTCTATCAATGGAATGACAAACAGGTAATGTCAAGGTAATGACAGCCCTCTCTTGTGGTCCTTTACCTAAGGCAATGTATATGTGTACATAAGTATATATGATTTCCTTCTTGAAGGAGTGAGATTATTAGTGATTCCCCTAATTCCCCAAGATGATGTGAAATTGTTATGATTTTGCATGTATAATTCGGCCTACCATGGTAATGTATATTTTACTGATTCAAGTGTTATGGTCTGATATTTGATTCTTTTAAAAGAAATGTAAAGTTCATAATGGGAATCATAAATAAACTTATTAGAAACAAAAAAAATGAATTATAAAACGTAAATTAAATTGAACCCATTTGCATTTGGGTTAAAATATTATAATCTGTAGTATGTTTGTGATATTGGACAAAGACTCCGCTTTCCCTTAATCTGTAGCTAAATTTAAATCTATTTCCTCGATACAGCGATAAAATGCGCTACTTTCCTTACGTATATTTAAAGAGATAATATTTAATATGATATAATATTTTAAAGAAATATTTTGGATAAAGAAAGCGAAGAGAAAGAATGTACTTACGAGGAGCGGCGGCGGCGTTGGTGGATCTATGCTTGTGAACAGCTGGACTAATGAAGTCTCTCTCTCTCTCTCTCTCTCTCTCTCTCTCTCTCTCTCTCTCTCACACACACACACACACACACACACACACAC
>JAUZST010014412.1:0-10622 GCA_034779995.1 Parotocinclus haroldoi
GAATTCCAGGTTGTGAGGTAACAAAATGTGAAAAATGTAAAGGGGGGTGAATACTTTCGCAAGGCACTGTACATTATTTTTGGAACATTTATGTAGTATTCTGTAAGCATGAAGAATGGTTCATTGTTTTTTGTGTTTTTGTTTGGCAATTGTTTTTAATGCAACTCTATTTTGGAAGATTCTTTCCAGCTTTGCTTGACTGGATTTATTCCTCGCATATCAAGCAAATCGCCATCTTCTTCGTCCTTTCAATGACTGTCGTCATTCCTTTCCTCCATTGCTGTTTTGCCGGGCTGCTGGTACTGTCTGATGACGACATCCCTGAGTGTATGCATACGGGCAAAAAGACGCATGAAATCCGTTCTGACCATTCAAATCTGACACCGGGGTTCAGATATGTATCCAATCTAGGACTACATTTGAAAGTGACTCAAATCTGATTTGAAAAGTTCTGAAATCTGAAAAAAATCAGATCTGAGCCACATTAAGGCAATCAGATATGAGTCAGATATGAGTCAGATATGAGTCTGATATTGAGAACATAGTCAAAGAAATACACAATAAACACTGAAGCATCCTTCATACTTACAGAATACTACTTAGATGTTTGAAAAATAATGTATAGAATAAAATGATGTAGATCAGACGCCAGTGATTTATCAGACTGATTAAATTAAATATAATGTAATATTATGGAGTACATTTAAACTAGAGAAAGTAATACAAATAATTGTAGGCCATAAAACAACAGTATCTCTAACTGAACAGTTAGTGAAAGATAACACCACTGACAAAAACTCCATGTCCAGGTGCTAGTTTAATCTTCTCTTTCACGGTCTGGTCATTTCAAAGCCATTCCTATTGAGGTTCAGATCATTCCACTGTGAAATTCTGATGTGGATGACTGTGATGTATTTCACCGTTACAGCCTGTTTGACTAGTATTGCACATGTCCTAAAGTATCCAGGTCTCTGGTAATTCAGTAATAAATAGTGTAATAATTTTGCAAGCGGTCTTGCAAGAGTCTTCCACATTTTCTGTTATGAAATACAACATTTATTGCTAAAAATGTTTGATTTACTGCCTGGATTCTTCATATATACAGATACAGAGTATGGAAGAGCTCCTCTCATTAATGCCTCCCGTGCCAATTAACACCCAAGTCAAGATTCCATAATTAGCACCTTCATGGGAAGAATTAAAATGTTAGAAAAGAAACTTCCGTCTATAGAGGGCTGTGGTCCTCTTATTCTGTAGTCTGACATCCCTGTTTTTTAGAGATATAGTGAGGGGTGTTTGGCATTTAGCATTTTTGGCTTTGGAGTGTTACTGGCTTTGAGTGGTCACGCTTCCTCTGCTAATCATGGACATTGTGCTGTAAGAGTGTTGCTAAGCACCACCATTAGGACAGAGAACAGGTTTCAAACAGTGAAATGCACCGCTTGCTCGTTTTTCTCTTTACAAATATGCAATTCTTTTCATTGATCTGTATTTTCTATATGCCAAAAATACACAGTTCATTATTATGTAGACTCTTTTCTTATGTACATTCTTCATATTACCATAAAACAGACCATTTGCCTTGAATTGTGTTATGCTTTCAATATAAAAGCTTTCTGAAGCAGAGATTTGATATGGACCTATGTAAGTGGGCATGAATTATTAAAGATGGACTGAAACTGGATGACTTTGTGTCATGCAAAAAAAGACCATTTTTACTGCTCAGCAGCTACTCCCATTATAACACTTGCATTATGCAAAAGCACTATCCAGGTTAAGAGCGCCATCCTCTTCCTCCACCTCCGCAGGCATGTTTAGATGAGGACCTGTAATCTGGCAATTCTGGTTATATGATGCAGAAAGAGAAAGATCTGGTCATCAATGTTTTGACATTGTTTAGAGATGGTATCACAGTCTCTTCTTTGAGATTACAAATGAAACCTTTTCTTATGTTCATCCAGAATCAGGAATAATAAAGGCATGTCAGAGCAAGAAACCATAGTTTCCATGCAGGAGTCTAGATTTTGACCTAGATTGTCTGGGTTTTAGCCACTTTTGTTACAAACAATTTAGTTGGTTTATATGGATCAGCAAGATTTAAAGGTCTTTGCATGAAAGACTGTGGTCGTTGTTGCTGGATTGTGAGCATTTGCACTTTTTAAAATGTGAAAATGAAAAGTCCAGCTTCTTGTGGTGAACAGGGCATCTTAGTCTGTTAAATCACAGTCTGAACCTGCTACATTGCTCCGTGACACGATTTGGATAGAGAGAATTTGGATACCTGAAACCTTGGTTCCATTATATCTTATGAGAATATATGTACCCGACTCTGGCAAACTCAAAACCCCACCTACTTTCAGTAGTGTCCGCATAATATTATAGGATCATCCTGGCCTGTTATCTAGGGTTATGTTAAGTACTAGACTGGTGACCTGAAGGTTGCATGTTGAAGTCCCACTACTGCCGAGTTGTAATTGTTGGGCCTTAACCCAAGGAACTTTACCCTCAACTGTACCTGAAATGTGAGCACCATGTACGTCCACTACACTATATCAAGGCATGCTAACTCAAAGCACGATTGTTACTTTTAAACTAGATTGGATCTGCTTTCAATAACGTGGGAGGTAGTGTGTTAGACAGTAATCGGCAATACCTAGTTTGTAATCACTTGCCTTTTTAGGTGACTGTGAGAACAACGAGCAACGGGAGTAGCCCAGAAAATATATCATTCTTCTGACCATTTTTTTTCTTCTGCTTAATTACAGCCTGGTGCGCTTTTCCTACATAAACCCTCCTTCCAATACACCACCTGGTTTCATCTCACTTCTTGTCAGTTTGTTCCTGTTCCTGGCTCATGTATGTTACAGTTTTTTTCTGTTTCATGTCATGTACCATGTATTGTTTTTGCATTAGCCTTGTATGTTGGGCATATGCATTTATATTTGTCTTGCCCTTAACCTCTGTCTGTTTATATATGTCTCTTAGCCTCTGTTTGTCTCTTGGCCTATTAGTCTGTTTCTCTCTGCAATATATCTTTTCTGTCCAGTCAGTATATTCACCATGTAATTTAATAAATTGCCCACATTTTCCCTTGCGTCTGTCCCCATTCATACAGAAGCCCCATTCACCCCAAAGATGTAGCAAGTTTGTCTTTGTCCTGTCCTGCCATCTCCACATCAGTGCCCCTGCCTGCCCATACCTGTTCTAGTTGTGGTCGGGTATAGCCTTGTCTGTCCCTAAGGAGTTGCTGGGACCCCTGATCCCTGACATTGTGGCTGTGGAGACATTGCAGCAGCTTACTATTGGTTTGGTGCCTGAGAATCCCATACAGGTCATGCTGGACTAGCAGCCCAGTAGATACATAATTTTGTATGGCTCTGTTCTGATCCTTTTCTCCATGCTGTAATTACAGAGCCCGCTGTGTTTCACCTATATAAACCCTCCTTCCACTATATCTCTGTAAGTTTGTTTCCGCTACAGTTTCTGGCCCCGGTTGCTCTAGTGTTACAGTATTTCTATTCCTGTTTCGGCTTAGCCTGTTAGTCTGTCTCTGTCTACAGTATAACTTGTCTTGTGTCAGGTATATATAATCACCATGTTATTTAATGACTCACCCACATTTGCACTCACACCTGTCTCTGATAAACTATAATAAACAGCTCTGAAGTCTGGAGCAGTTTAAAATGTGTTAGCTGAAATTTCATTTAATTTATCTGGGTTCAATATATCTGGGTTTAGACTTAGCCCATTGTTTAAAAAAAGTGAATAAACTGAATTTAAATCAATGTAATTATGTTCCCAGATCCTGTGGATTGCCTGCTTAGAAAATGTGGGCAGTTATGGTGACCGAGGTAGGGAACCAAATCCATATTAATAACCAGAATTTTGGAATAATATGTGAGACGTTCAGCAAGAACACGTGGATCTTTGATTGTCTTCATGATTGACGAGCACTGCCTTTGTTTCGGTAGTAAGCAAGTCTGCTGAAAACAACAGTTGCTGAGAACCTGGGCTTGAATCCTGGCTCTGGGCTTGTACTGTAAAATGCTGACAACAACATTAAAAGCCTGGAATTCTAAGTTCATTTCTTATGACTGCTATGTGGTTGAAATGAAACACCTGCAACCACATCGACTCTTTACAAATAATACTGAAGACCCCAGACATGGCACATCCACTTTCTACTTGTGCATTACACTTGTTTGCATTGTTACAATAGATGTTTTATGAACAGCATGTCAAACATAATAATTTCCCAATTTGTAACAACATGGCTTGACAATAAAAATGTATTCATATTTTACTGGATCATCACATGCTATCGTTCTATTACGGGGAAACGCATCACTGTACAGAACACATCCAGGACATGATACTGTAGCTTGTGAAGGTGAAGTGATTGTTTGTGAATGTGAAATGATATTTTCTTGATGTTAGAAACAGTTCAATATTTCCAGAGGCAGTCTGGATTGTACGAGTTGCTTTCATAAATCAGTATTTGTGCACTAGCTGTAACTCTCCATTGTGCAATGTTGCCTTAAGGTAACAAAGCCATTTCCTCATTCTACAAACACATCGTATAGCATGAACAATATTTCATAATAATGGGAGGATAGTAAATAAACTGATAGCATGTACTTGGTCCCTTTTATATGTTTTGAAACGATTTCAGTTCTCTATACCATCCCTCATAAAACAAACGTGAATACATATTATACATTTGGTGATGGGTAACATTTGGCAAGCAGCGGAATGCATAAATCTCACAGTGGCAAGCAGAGTGCCACTTAACCACTACAGTTTGCGGTGTTAAAGTTTCTTCCTAATAAGTACTTTGTTACTTTTTTAGACCCTATCACCGCCCAAATGACTCCTAATAAAGACACGAAATGTCAATGGCATACGATGTGTTGTATTGCCACAAGTTGACATAAAAGTGTTTCCCCTGCGACCCACAAAAAGATTATATGTCCTACCATTGTCAGCATGTTACCATTGCCTTTGTTTGCAATGGTGTCGTGCCAGATTTATCACCAAGCGACCCGCGCTGTCTTGGATTAAGCCAGATTATTATTCTTTTTTAACAACATTCATTTATTCTATTAGAAATGAATAAGCAAGATGATTAACCTTAACTACTGGAGGTAGATCCATCACTGTAGACTTTAAGGGATGCATCATATGACATATGGACAAAACAAACCCACTGCTTTGATTATCCAGTCTGTCTAATTTAGCAGAGCTACATAATTACCTCTAGTCAATTTGATCAGACGCCAATCAGGCGTAAAGCGTCTAAAATCAGTAATGTACTAACAGTGTCTCACAGTAACTAACTCCTAATCAGAAACATCAACCAGTAGATGTAAATTATGATTTGGCAAAGCGTTGCCTTAATCCTACCAAGAGCTTCGGATGAGCAGGTCGGTATTATAGACATACTGCATCAGTATCGATACTGTAAAAAACCTTTTGTGTGAAACGTCAAATAGCCGCAAGATGGCAGCATTCAGTAACTATATGGCATCATCTAGTTTAGCATGTAATAACAAAAACCGGATGGACAAGTCAGAGGTTTCATGTAACCTTTTCTTTCAAAACACAGAATTTCTAAGAATAATAAATAAGAGCTCAGATTGCGTTTTCTTTTTAATAAAACTCTTCAACACAAGTTTTGTGTGTGTGTGTGTGTGTGTGTGTGTGTGTGTGTGTGTGTGTGTGTGTGTGTGTGTGTGTGTGTGTGTGTGTGATTTAATGAAAATGAACCTGTCATGGTTGTCATAATTAACATGATAAATGACAAAAATAATACATCTATTTTAAAACGTGGCTAACAAAATGCATCAAATCTATTATTATTGTTATTATTATTATATAATTAATAGTACATAAACCCACTAATGCCATTTGTTTGATATTAATGACTTGGTGATATATAGCACATGATTTAATTATGGGTATCTTCGGGTATCTCTCGATAGAGAGATGATATCAAGTCAGTTGATATCATTAAATTGATCCCTGTTTCTGTGTGTATGTGACCTGTGATGAATTGGTTGTCCTAGGATGGCCTAGGCTGTCTGGGTTCCATCTATGTCTAGTCATGAACTAGGAAAACATGTTAACTGAAAAAATATTGTAGATCAGTCAATCAAAGGCACTCCCACTAAGGGCTCTTAAGCAAAGCCACAGTCATTTGTCAAGCGAAATGTACAGCAAATTTCTGGACAGACTGGATAAACCACCCCTCATCAAGCAGTTCATTAGCAACACCAGGATGGTTTGTAATAGAGCCAGTGAAGAAAGGTGTTTATTGGTAGCATTGGCATCACATCGTTTCTAAATAATATTTTAAAAATGCATTAAGATTATATTATTTACAATGGGTTACTGCACTGTGCAGTCTTGGGCGTGTTATATAATTCAGTTTATATTCTGATGTACCTCTAACATTTTAGTGGTCAGTGCACTTAGTTCTGCAGTTACACACTGAAGTCCATCTGTTTCTCTACAAAGTGTGTTATTACCCTCCTCACAGGACCTCCACAGGTCAGGTATTAACTGGGTGGTGGATTATTCTTAGCACTGCAGTGACACTGATGTGGTGGTGATGTTTTAGTGTGTGCTGCACTGATAGGAGTGCATCAGACACTGCAGTGTTGCTGGAGTTTTGAACTATCTTAGTGTCAATGCTGGAATGAAAATAGGCCACCAGCATCCAACAGTAGATATTAGAGTATCACTAACACAGACTGTGCCACAAGAGATGAGCTGCCGTCTCTGACATTTAATTAATTTAAGTAATTGACAAGTAAGTAAAGTGGAGCACTTGGGCAAATGTATAATATAATACAAAGACAGGGAAAGAAACCCGAGCAACACTACTGTCTGATCCAATCATACCAGCCCAACACACAGTAACACACCACCACTATGTCAGGGACCTGATCAGTAGAGATGTAATGGGGACTAACAAAGTATGCTGAGAAACAAATGCACTACAATTTGTAATTATAGAACTACAAAGTACAGTGAACACTAAACTGTATACAAGGAATAAACTGAATATAAACTGAAAAATGCCTCAAACTTGTACGTAGTGCTTTATATACTGCTATAATGTTTTCAACAGTTTTCAATTTTCTTGTGCTTACTCAGAGCAGGCTGACGTACTGTTAGTTGTCCACAGACTGTGAAGGACAGTGGTCTAAAACTATGTTAAACCTCCCTGACTGCTCCGTAGTGCCACACATATATTAGCAATATTGCTAAAATAGATTTGTTACAGATAGTGGCATTGCTAAACTTAGAAACGCACTCTATTTCAAAGATGTCGTCAATTAAGTTTTTTTTAGCCTTGATATTGAATTACACTAACACTATACTGGCTGGATGTTCTTTTAAACCAGTAAACAACCTTACTTAGTTTAGATTGTAACAACTTGAGGGCTAAATACACGTTTGTTTTTTTTTGTTTGTTTAATATCACTCTTTAGCATCAAAGGCCAGACACAAGCTTACACTCAAGGTTATAACATGGTTAGCAAAAGGTTATATATATACTTAATTTTGATAATTAACTTGTAACCGCTAGTCCCACAGACCCGATGTTTGCTCTAAGGAGATATCAGCCTAGATGACTGTGAATCTGCAATAAAATTTAAATTAGTCTGCAGTTAAAAGGACAGCAGTTAGTAAGGTACTAACGGACATTAATAAGCAGTTGGCTAGCATAAAAATAAAAAAAACAACCCAAAGAATATGGAATGCAGCAAAAGATTCTAGTTTCCCAAGTTTACAACCCAGGGCACTGTAGCTACTCTCTCTCAATGTGGACAGAAGAGAATAAAATGATGAAAGGTTGCAATGCAGGATAGTCTGGACAATGGATAAGCAGCCTTAATCAAGTTCCAAAGAAATTCAAGCTGTAGTTGCAGGTTCAAGGTGTATCAGTGTCAGGACAAACTTTCCGTCGACATTTGAATGAAATGAAACGCTATGGCAGGAGACCCAGGAGGACACAGAGTCAAAAAAGCAAGGCATCATGAAATCATGAAATCAGTAATATACCAAAGGTTTTTGGCAATGTAGTGCCAAGTGTCAGAAGGTCCTAGGTCATGGGTCTTCCAGCAGGACAATGACCCCAAACATACTTTAAAAAGCACCCAGTAATGGATGGAAACAAAGCACTGGAGAGTTCTGAAGTGGCTGGCAATTAGATTTGTGGAAAAAGGTAGCAGTTTTCACTAGTGGAATGGGGCTTTTGGCCCCACTGTATGCTAGAATTCATTAGAATATAATCCTAATTTAAACAAACACTAATCATTGTATCCTACTACTATAACGCAGTGTACCTTAAAAGCCATTTAAGTCATTTATTTTCATTTACAGACCAATATACTTGCCCATTGTAGGGATGTTCCATGATACACAATGTGCAATCATACATTTCTGTCTAAAGTTTTGATGTAATTATCCACACCTAAACTAAAAAGGCTAAATTAATGAACTGAACAGTTGACTTGTATATGGTATATTGTATAATGAATGTATAATTGTCTGGTGGCTCGGTAGCTCGGTTCGTAGCATCGCTGCCTCACAACAAGAAGGTCCCCGGTTCAATCCCAGGGTGGAGCGGCCTGGGTCCTTTCTGTGTGGAGTCTGCATGTCCTCCCCATGTCTGGGGGTTTACTCCGGGTATTCCGCTTTCCGTCCCACAGTCCAAAGACATTCAGGTATCGGTGTCTCTAAAAGTGGCCCTTAGTGTGTGACAGCATGTGTGTGCGCCCACCGATGGATTAGCGCCCAGTCAAAGTTTGTTCCTGCCCTTGCCCCCAGAGTTGCCGGGTGGGCACTGGGAGATAATGAATAAATTAATATAATTGTCTGTTTTCTAGTCTAAATAGCACACATACTCACTCATATTGTTTACATTATGATATTTATCATTTTATTTATTATGATGTATGCATATAATACATATGGGGTGGTCATGTTTATATACACCTGCTATATGGTTGTAAGAATAAAAAGATTTGATTTATTATAAGATTTGATTTTTGTAAGGACTCCCATGGTTATATTACTTTGTGGAGACCAAATGTAGACACAATCCACACAAGGCTAGAAAGATCTGACGTTTTTACATTGCAGGAACCTATTACTAGTTTTTGCTTCTTTTTTGCACAAAGTTTCTTTTGAAAAACCAAGAGTGTAAAGATTCAGGTTAGGTTACTGAGGTTGCATTTATTAGCTACAGTAATCATTGGTAGTAGACAACATTGTTCTGTTCACAGCGGATGCATATTGTAATTATACCTTCATTATTTCTCATTCCTTCTTCAGTGATTTGTTCATTTTGTTTTTTACTGATTTCGATTTTATTGTACTGTCCAGTATTATTTAGTTTTTCATGAGGCAGTTTAAGGTTAAGGGTGTGTATATGGCACTGTTTTCTTGTTCATCCTGTTATCGCTACTGTGGTGGTGGTAACTGACTGAAACAAATATGAATTCCAGAGAATTTGCTGGCCAGAACTCAACTTTTGATCCAAACTTCAAGAGAAAAAAAAAAGCTGTCTGGAAAAGCTACAAAAACTGTGCAACAAAAACTGTGCAACAAAACTGTTACCTAACAGAAATGAGGAGCAAATATTATAATACATGTTATGTTTCGGTGAATACAGAGCAAATAAGCTGAGACACCCCTCAGTACAGACTCTCTACAGATTCTTAAGGACTCTAGATTTTCTCTTTTTGGTCTTTCGTCTCCCACTAGTTTTCAGAAGAGTATGAGCAGTATATTTGTGTAACTTTCTAATTCCTGTGTAAATTATGGCACACCAGCAGCTAATATACAGGCATTGGCTCTCCATGCACAAACAGTGGCAGTAGAATGGGCTGAACAAACACCTTAATGCCTCCTCTGTTTCCACCTACCCTACAAGATCATTTATCTACTGTCTGCCCTTCCCTCTTAAAACAAGTATATAAAGAAATTGTTTGCCAAATGTGATGAGGAACTTGGCAACCCTGAACATGACATAACTAATGCCAAGAGTAAGCCAGAGCGTAGTGTCCAACAGCAGTGTCTGAACTTACAGTTATGTTCCAAACTATATCCATCTATCTGTCTGGCTGCCTGGTGATCTGTCTGTATTAAGTCCACTGATATTGGCATTAGTATTTAATAACCAGCAAGGACCAAATACAAAACAACTCCTATTCCTGCTGGTTATTAATGGAGATTCCTAAAGGCAACATGCTCTTTCCCCATAATTATCTGCCACCCTTTATGATAGCCAACATTTCTCCTGCTCAACTGGTGTTTCACCTTTCATGAGTAATGGTTAGAGTGGTCACCTCACAGCTCCAGCCTGACCTCAGACTGTCAGTGTCTGTGTATGTTTACTCCAGGTGCTCGGGTTTTCTTCCACAGTCCAAAGAGACACGTTAGGTTATAGCTTATTATGTATAACTGGCACAAATTGAGTGTGCATTACTAGTTTTGAGGCAATCTTGTGCCTGTGAATAGCCATTGGTGCCAATATTCAAAGCCCTTACGATCGCCTACAAAGTGATGACAGAGCAGGCTCCTTCCTACCTGCACTCACTCCTGAAGGC
>JAUZST010014413.1:0-10621 GCA_034779995.1 Parotocinclus haroldoi
AGAGTATTATAGAGAGGGGGCTATAGGTGGATAGAGTATTATAGAGAGGGGGCTATAGGTGGATAGAGTATTATAGAGAGGGGGCTATAGGTGGATAGAGTATTATAGATAGGGGGCTATAGGTGGGTAGAGTATTATAGAGAGGGGGCTATGGGTGGATAGAGTATTATAGAGAGGGGGCTATAAGTGGGTAGAGTATTATAGAGAGGGGGCTAAATAGTATAGCATTAAAATAAACATGTACTAGAGTCTTAGAGGGGGCCAAACTTCTAGTTTCGTATTAAATATTGTGCTATTTTTTAAAAGTTCATGTTATTTATGAAAAGCTTTCTTAGGTTTAGCTCATAGATGATACGACTGATTTGGACTTTTTCTAAATATTAATAGATTCTAATCTGATCTAATAAGGGCACATTCTAAAGCCCTAAAGCAAAACTCATCTCCACCCACCTCTGATAAAATGTGACCAGTACTGAAGTCTGAAACTAAAACTTCCATTAAATTCTCTCCAGAGATTTGTTCCGATTTTAAACAAAGCAAAAGACAAAAGTCTCTTTTTAGAGAAAAAGGAACTTTCGACTGCTTTTGCTGACTTTTATCCCTACTGGAGAGACAAGGCTGTTTTCTGCCGTATCATTATTTAATCAAGCTTTGGGGCTAAACTTGAGCTGTCTGAAACATCTCTAATGATACACTCCAGACCTGCCATAATCTCTAACACAAAGTTCTACAGGCACAAAAAAGTTTTCTAATAGAGAAGCTGCTGGTGGCCATGAAGACATGTTAGAGTATTTCTTTTTCTTTTTTTACACTGAACTGAAAATGTTCCATGACTATAAAGATAAATCCATGGGCTAAATCATACACCAGATACACTCCAGATCTGTCATGATGAGCATTGCGGGTCTAATTGGACCGCCTCAAACCCAACCGTCTATAGATAGAGGGAACTCAAACTTGTAATGCTGGACGTCCTGAGGTGACTGGGATGGCAAATCAAGCAGAGGCACGGAGTTTGAACAACACCTGCTGACCTGTTTTTTCCCTGAAAAGAAGAAAACAAGAACCCCTGATACCTTGATCAAGAAAAGGAAGGCGCAAAATGTGGGGGAAAATAACCAATAGGAACATTTTTTGGGGATTGTTTGTAACCATACCGAAAACATGCCTATTTCTGAGAATTAACCTAGGGGATCAGATGCTAAACTCTGCACCAGAATGTTCAGGGTTTAAATCCCAACCCTACCAATAAACTGGTAATTCTTTGAGAAGGTCCATAACCTAAATCGCTTGGATTCTAAGACTATGACTTTGCTGTGGGTAAAGGGCACCTGCTAAATGGCTAAATGTAAATGGGGACTTGGTTCATGTATTGCTTTCAAAATGGGGACATGTAGTCTTTAAAAAGGACTACGACACACACAGACAAAAGGGAATATGTAGGACACGGAATATGGATTGAGGCCCTGCACCTCCCCAGCTCTGTTAATGAGGAGGTGCGTGGTGGAAGTGCACATGAAAAGAGGAAACGTTATTGGATTATTTCTCCAGCATTTCTCTATGATCTGCAGTGGGTGTGTAACTGCCCGTTTTGCTTTATCACTGCATTATCAAGGGACTCACACAGGACCAATAGAAGAGCTCACAGACTACGACTGGTTCACACGGTTACAGAAGGTCCAACTAATGACCAAAGGAGCCTCAAACTTCCAAGGAGCCTCTTAATTTATTCACATTGCATTCTTTCTTTTGCTGATCAGGACCACGAGGAGGTGGCACCTATCCCTGGGTAATACAGGGTACTGTATGTATGTCATTACTGGGAGGCCAGTTGTGGCACTGGGGGAGGATCTCACAGTCAGCCGCCCCTCCCTAAGATACAGGCAATATATCCATCGCCTGTAGACGGCCAGTGGGTCAGGATCTGTGAGTTTAAATCCCGGCTTTGCCAAACTGCCACACTGTAATCCATGATTATAGCGCTTAACTTTCAAGTGCCAAGTTTGTTCATTCAGTCATTTCTTTCTGCTTAATGATTAGGGTTGCAGAAAAATCAGTGCCTACCGAGCAACACTGGGCTCCAAACCATGTGATCAATCGTAGAACACGCACACTTGCGCACTAAGGTCACTTTGGATATGCCAGTTAAGACACACGTCTTAAATGTGAGAGGAAACTGGAGTAGCAGGACGAAGCCCAGACTAAAATATCGAGGACATGCGAATTTTACACAGGTGGATTCTGGGGTCAGGATTGAACCAGGGGTCTCATAACTGTGTAATTCAGCAGAGCTAACCACTGCACCACCGCCCCGGCCCGTCCTGCCCCGTCCTACCCGCTTTGGTCTTCTTAGTGTCCCAAATTGACGTGTTGCGGAAATTTGCACACCGTAAACAAAACCAAAAGGGAATTAGTGAGAGAAGCTATAGTTTTTTGTGGGCATTGATGACAGACTCAGCGTGTTGTTTGTTGTATAAGCTCTTGCGCCTTACTACTAGCAGGATGAGATGTTCTGCTGCCATCTCGATGCTCATTTGTTTGAGCAGCAACCATGACAGTGGAGTTCTGATTGAACAAGATCAAAAAAGATGCAGAAATTAGAACCGACTGCGATTCATAAATTTTACACAGCCTTTGTGTTAGCCCCAATGTGTCTCCGCCCCTCCCCCTCCCAATCCCAAATAGTGAACCAGTTTGGAAAGGTCTTCATTTGGCCCAAGTCTCCAAGCAGCAGATTGAAATAAGCTTAAGTACATCTACCTCCCTACACAGCCTCTTTTTTCCTATTCACGTTTTAGCTTTGCTTTTCCTGGTCAGGTTCTTGGGAGATGCAGCAGATACGAAGGTTTTGAAGAAAACATCTAACTTAAAGCACCAAGACAAACCTTTATCAAATGTAGCTTTCTTAGAGTAATTCATACATTTTCATACATTTTCTAATACTTGAATGGCTCTTAGTGGGAAGTGACTTTGGTTGGTTTCGTGCTAAAGAATAAAGTTGGGTTTCACAAACTTTATAATCAGAATGAATTAATAATAAAGCCTAAAAAAAGTCAAGGAACAGATGACGCTTGAGCAATAACGGTCTTGAAAAACAACATTAAACCCCTTAAAAGCTAAAACGTTCCACACCTACATGTTCAGATATTTATTAAGGGTGGAAAAGCACCATTTACATTTACGGCATTTAGCAGACGCCCTTATCCAGAGTGACTTACAATTCATACAGTGTGGGTTAAGGCCCTTGCTTAAGGACCCAACTGTGGCAGCTTGGCAGAGGTGGGATTTGAATCTTGGACCATCAGGTCCAGAGTCCAGTACCTTAACCGCTAGGCTACCACCCAAAACGTTTGCTTTGTGGTTTATGTGGATTTACTGTATGCGATATTTCCATAATGTTGTACCACTTGCATCGTTTAGCAGACACCCTTATTCAAACAATTGTGGGTTAAGGGCCTTGCTCAGGGACCCAACTGTGGCAGAGGTTGGATTTAAACCCTGGACCTTCTGGTCCCGTAGTCCTACCCCTTAACCACTAGGCACCACAAACCAGACGCAGTAGCCCAACTAAAAAAAAAAAAGCCAAAATAGACCAGGGATGTTCTATGGAGGAGACTGAGCTTAATAAGCAGAATTCGTTTTGCTTAATAATTGGTAGGGCACTGACGACTTGCATCATTCAGAAGTGAATCTTTAATTAGGCTCATGAGGTAGAGGTTCTTTGAGGGATTGGGCTTTTAAGGGAGCAGTCTAAACTAAAGCTTTTTTTTTTTTTTACGTTTTACTGAAACTGGCGCATTTAGATAAATTTGCAAGCGTTCATGACTGTTGAACCAAACTTCACTCAGCAGACATGTAAACGGTAAGGAGGACATTTATTTATTTGCAGTGAAAGGGGTCTCTGACAAGGTAATGCGACTCATTTCCTCATTCTTATATTTTTTTTAAATATATAAATGAATCGCTCTACTCATTACTGGTGTTACTCTGTGGGCTGTCAGTCTTTTGTCAGGGTTAGTACAGATTTATAGGAATTTTAATTAACTTTCAATACTTTAATCACGGAATATCTGTTCATATCAAACTAGGGTTTAAAAGCAGAATTTGTTCACAGTCAGACAAAACACCCACAAATGCATAGTGTTTCCATGATTGTAGTTTCCTAGTTTATCTCGTTCAGTCATTTTAATAACAAAAAAAAAATACTTTCTGTACGATAAGCTTAACGTTTTTAAAAACATTTTGAGATGTAATTTTCAATATGATTTTATTCTGTGCTTGAGGTAAATACAAAAACAGTTTTTGTAACAACAGACTCTTTAGCCCGTCCCCAAGGTTGAATTAGCATTACAGATACCCTTACAGATAACTTTTAGATTAAGTTAAATTACTAAAAAGATCTCGCCCAATGACCATTGGTAGCATGGACATCAAATGTGGCTCACATACTTTCTCTTTGCTGTCCAATGAGTTGCCTTCTGACCCTTTTCTCCTTCCACATCTCCCTGTTCTTTTCCTATTTATTTATAAACAGTGTTGAAAGCTTTATGACATGGATCAGATAGCTGAGCAGCTACATGCACGCTTTATATCACCAAGCATCAGGCGGAAGGTGTAAAGCACACCACCAATGTCAGATTACATCATACATTTTGTCAATTTATTTATTTGTATATTCTGCAGCCCGACACGGTCTTTCCAGGTAGGCGTCTTTTAATGGCCAGTAGAGCTGGAGCTTAGACGGCCTTGGCCCATTGGGTTATTGTTGTTAGACCGAAGCCTTTTTAAATAGGGGAAGATGGTCTACAGATGGACCCCAGTTTGGTCTTTCACTGCTGTAAAAATGTGCATTTCCTCACTGTGGGACCAATAAAAGTTTTATCTTATCTCATATTATCTTCGTTTGTACAGCCGAGGCACTGGACTGTCAAAACAACAAACTAACAAAACGATATTAAACTCGAACACGGAAATTCTGAAATTATGCTAAAGTGAAACAAGAAAATACCGTTTTATTTATGATGTAAGAAATAATCATTGGAAACGGTCAAGTAATTTCGTCGAGCAAACACCGTGAAATGGGTTGGAGTTTGTCTTTCAACTTCACCTGCAAAATCTGCGAAGCTCAGCTTCTACAGGCAAACCCGTCGATCATGGACCATATAAGAAAAATTAGTTATTTAAATCTCACACTACAGGAACGTATGAAAAGTTAACAAAAGCCAGCCTATTTGTGATAAGTAGCTGATGAATGATCTCATCAAGAGCTGTACATCTCTGACCATTTAACTTTTGACGTTTTAGGGGAAGCTGAGCTTTCCTTGGAGAAATCGTGGATCCGTGGTGGAAGTGTGTTCTGTGGTGTGACAAGTCATCATGTCCATCTGGCAGTCGGATGGACGAGCCTGAGTTTGGTGAATGTCAGGAGAACAGTATATGCCTGACAGTTTGGTAGACCAGGGATAATGCCATGGGGTCGTTTTTCAGGGGCTGCCCTAGACCCCTTGGTTCCAGTAAAGAAAAATTTGAATGCTATAGCATATTAAGACATTTCTTATTAATCTGTGTCTGTCCCTCCCTCACTCCCTCGTTAGGACCAAGCGCAAGACCTTTAACCCACAGTTGCTTGGTTGTAAGACTTTACCAGATGCAAGTCAATCTGGACAAGAGCGTCTGCTAAATAACTAAACAAATGGAAAGGTGGTACAGTGGGGTGAGCTTGGCATGGATGAAATTGACTGGGGCGCTCAGAGCCCTGACCCCAAACCCATCAAACAGCATTGGAATGAAGATTGTGATCCTGTGATTAGATCATTAAGTTTACTTATATACATATATTAATCATAACTAATTCTTTATATACCCATTGCATGGCCCCTTCCAAAATCGAATAATTATTACCTATAGTCATATGACATCACTGGAGTTCATTATTCAATTACAGTTAGAGTCATGTGGAGGGAAAAAAAAAACAAACCGGCAATGTTTGACCAAAGTGTCCTCGTGACCATGGCTGTGTTGACTACATATCCATAACCAAACATTACAAACAGGCACAAAGCCTAAAACGGCCACGACTTACAAAGGGTTTGAGAAAGCCATCCGATGATGAAAAGTCACACCAGGGTGTTTGAGCCTCAGACCAGGGATATTAGTGTGAAAAAATAAAGCAGCTAGACACAAACACAAATATTGACCTTAAGGGGAGAATATAAAGCAAATAACAGCATCGAGTGTGGCCGCGTTCTGCCTTTCGCCCCTCTGAAAAGCTCAAACAGGATTTTATAAGCCTGTCCGTGGCTGTGGAACGACAGGGAGCCAAAGACCAAAGGATCTCATCATAGAATCTGTTTACTCTAGTTTATCCGCTGTTCACAGTCCATAACGGCTCTGGCGTCACATGGCCATGGTGCAGAACACGGACATAGCACAGAGGAGAGGGTCAACACCAAAAAGCAGCAGAAACGGAGGATACTTAAGCTCGGTGGATCTCAGAACAGCTACGTGCTAGCTTCTCCCAACAAAGCCATCCTCATCTCGCATGGGCGGAAACTCGGCTTCAGTTCCAGCCTTTACAGAAACGCAGCACAGACTTTCTCCCCCGGCCAGATGTTGCATTTGCTAATGCATGACTTGAAATATTCACATTAGAGGTTGCTCAGACCCTCCCCAGATGTGGCTTGTCAGTTCTGATGAAGGGGAACATGGGGCAACAATCATCACCAAGAAGATTTAGCTCCAGGGTTTTTCCCTCTATCCTCGGTTTGCTACTTCTTTTTTTTTTTCATTTTGTCTGTTTTTCTTTGTTGTCACCCCCTGTGGAGTTCACTGCTTAGAAATGGTCTGTCAAACTCCACCAGGGCTCTCTAGGTTTCACAGCGGATGCATCTCCCGTGGCATTTTAGAACAGCTTGGTAATAAGATCACAAAATGTAATGCTGGATATAGATTTGATTGAAATTGGTACACAAGTCATCGGTAACTTACCTCAGAGTAAATCAGTTGACCTCAAAGTGGGGGGGGGGCACTTTTGCTACTAACAAACTGTGAACTAAACACCAGGTCCCTCTCTGGGAGTCCGATTTGTTTATTTGGTTAGCTTATTGGCATCAGTGACCATTTTAGCAACACACACACACACACATCAGAACTAAACACACACACACGCCAATTTAGAGTAATCAATTTTGAAAAAAAGTAGACTCCACACAGAAATGACCCAGGTCGCTCCACCCTGGGCCTGAACCTGGAACCTTCTTGCCGTGAGGCAGCGGTGCTACGTCACCTGCAGGGCTCAAAATGATTCGATGAAATGTGCATAAAAACTGAGCTCCTCGTTCCTCATAAGTCTGAAAACAAACCAACAACCAACGGAACATTTTACAAGGTACAATCCAAACTGCTGGGGCAAGGGCCTTTGCTAGTCATGGAAGAAACACAAACAGCCGAAGGACAACTGGTGTCTGAATGGAACCGCTTAGGGTGCACATTAAAAAAAGATTAAAAAATAAATAAATAAAAAAAGATTTAAAAATGTGTCTCCGTTGCTTGCAAACCCCAAAGCACGCTACTCCGGAAACAGGTTCCATAAAATCAGGGCCCCCTGTGGTTTGCACCCACCTACATACCTATGGGAACACTTTCAAAGATAAAGAGGAATGCTGGCTTAAACAGGGAGTCAAAAGTCGTTTACAATTGCTTGGAATGAAAGACTGTATTAATGATAAGTCGCTCTGGATAAGGGCATCTGCTAAATGACATAAATGCAGTTTGCAGCATGATTAACAGCGGTAAATTCAATTTGTAGTATTTTATGGGTCACTATAGCCCAAGTGTCTTGGCTGTGCATGTGTAAGAATGTTAAAGAGCTCAGGAGGATTGCCACTTCAGGAGACTGATGAAGTTTGACGGATCTCTGTAGGGTCGAGTCTGCCTCATCATCGTGTGTGGTTCAACACGAATGGAAAGGAAAACCCATGAAACTGACCGTCAGGCCAAAGCAGTCCCAAAAACCATTAATAATACAAGAAGTTCCTGTTAAAAAAAAAAAAAAAAAAAATCACGACAGGTTATTAGGGTTTTGCCTTTTAAGAACCCCGTGTTAATCTCGACCTCCTTCTGTAAAAGCATTACGTAAATCTACTGCTCACATAAATTAAATCATGAAATATCCCCCAATTTGTGTGGGCAGTGCAGTTTGTCACAACGCATTACCAGTTGATTTGGTGTTTATAACCCCAGTCGTCTAGTAAATACTATCCATCATAAGCCGACAGACACGTTCGCTTTACATCATTATGCAACTTCGACGTCTGCTCTGAGGTTCAGATATTTTCCAACGTTCCCAAATCCTGCCCCTAAGCTGCCATAATATTTAATGCCCAATATCTACCCGCTTACGCCGTTGTTTGTGTTAGAGGATATGACCCTGGAAATGTTTCCATGTTTTTATTACTCCGATTATCGTCGACCTTTACATTATTTATTGCCTTTGGTCCTGCTGGTCTCCCTGTGAGCTATGAAACAAGTTTTGTTTGTTTAACTGCAATCATACCTCATCTTATCTTATTTTATCTTAATACATCTCTGACTGACAGAAAACTAGCATGAGCAACGTATTGACCCTTTTTTCGTTCTGGGTGTTTAACGTTTTATAAAAAGATAAGAATGACTCCTTTGTAGGAGGACAGTACAGATCTAAATGTTTTCAATATGAACTTTAATTCATATCATTGTTTAAAACAAAAACACTACGTGCAAAATATCTAATCTACAGTTTGACCACAGCGATGTTCATATTGATACCTTTTAAGTGGCGTTCTTTTGCCATTTTAGTAACGAACTTACCAAGTGAGTGTACATAAGCACGTCGGAAAAGCTGAATTACAAAAACAGAGTCCTCAAAAGGGAATCGTGGAACACAGTAACAAGTCAAAGCTACCTAAAGATAATGAAGATTCCCTTGAGACGGAAGGACCAGACAGTTTAATAAGGTGAATAAAATCTCCTAGTTCAACCAAATAAAAGACAAATGGAGCGTTTCCATTCCAGTCTAGTGTTGGGTTAAAAAAAAATCATTTTAGAACAAACCTTCGCAGCCACCGGGTGTCTAGCATTAGACAGTGCTATAATTATCACACTGTGTGACACTGATATTCAATTCAGTGATGAGAAATTAATTAATACTTGTAATCTTGCTCTGGTTTCTGCATCACAGACAGCGAGATTGACAGAGTGATAGGAACGGAAAGGTTTCGTGTGAACGCCAACATTCCCCCTCTGTTTCTGAACAACACCTGTACCTGTAGCACATCGTACCAGTCTGTTCTCTCTTCTTCCTGACGCAGTTTTGCGTGCACCTGACTAATTACCCAGAGTACTGATTTCTCGAAAGTTACGTTCGGTGATTTTAGCACAAATTAGCCGAGACCAACAGATCCCTCAACTCCTGCTAAAAGATTGTAGGCTTAGTCTTTGACTTCCTCAGCGTTTCCAAACTGAAGCGCGGCCCTGCACATTATCGCCAGCTGTACACGGCTTACATAAGTGCATGAGCACTCTGCAAACGTAATACAGCAAAGCTGAAAGTCTGCACTTTCAGACAAAAGCGGTCTGAGATGCAGACACAACAGGGGCACTATCAACAGAGCTCGTCCACGTCCAGTCAGCATGGTGTTTCTCTAAACAAAGTGTCACGCTGCACAAATTGCTTTATATCACCCTGTTAAAACGCTGCCGTTTCTTATTCGACTTAGAGCTGGAAGCTAAAAGTAAGTGAAGTCCGTGTTGAGGTCCAATCAGTAATGAATTGTACATTCAGAGACGGGCAGAGTATTAAAAGATACTCAAGCATCAAATTGGATTCGAAATAAACACTTCCTCATAAACCAGAATTGCAAAGGTTAAAGTAAATGGGCATATAATGGGTTCATTTATTTATTCTTTTATTCGAAGGCAGATGCACATTAATGTAAATATGCCAGAGTTAGCTAAAACTTTTAGCAAGTCCGGGTAAAACCTTAAAACGGAGACAAGCGGCTATAAAATACTTACGACCTAAAATGCTGAATCATTTATTACATATTATTTTATACCACAAAATGATGATTTAAGAGTATGCATGGTTAAATAATATAACGATTAATAAGAGGCACAAGTTAAAAAAATATTTCAACAATCTGGAGTCGCAGTGAAAAACGTTCAGTTCTGCAAAGGCTAGATGTTGGGCTTTAATTATGCACATTTAGTGTCATGAAATTACAGCCTCGTTTGCATAAACAGATGCATTTTAAACCTCGACTGCAAAAAAGTAAGGATGTAATAAAAAAATTAAAAAAAAAAAAAAAACAAGAGGTTCTTAAATAAAAGCCTATTCCCTCGTGTCTTGAGTCAAACTGATCTGAGGAAATGAAACTTTCAGGACGGAGATCCTTTATTTATTTTATGTATTTTTTCGTATTTAAAATAGGGGCATCAGAAGCCGAACAGAGGAGCAGGATTAAGCAGGTGGTCGAGTTTTTTTCTGACCCCGTTACACACGAATGACTTTCTCACACACACACACACACACACACACACACACACACACACACACACACACACACACACACACACACACACA
>JAUZST010014414.1:0-10621 GCA_034779995.1 Parotocinclus haroldoi
GTTAGTGAGTGCTAATGTTTAAGTTCTTGTGTAAGAACAGAAGCTGGTCTACATGTTCAGATGCAAGTGTGCTTTATTATCAATTATTGACATTTGTTAATTGATTCAGAATTGTTAACGTCCGAATCGCAACGCATCTAAAAATCTAATTTTTCCACCACCCCTAATACACACAGCATTCATTTTATCCATTTTTATTGTTAACTGGCAATACATAATACTAAATAACAGATTTGGGTACTTGGTAAAGTGAGCAATCGAAACTGAACACAAAGTTTTAACGTTGGACTATTTCTATTTCAAATAAAATGTAATTGATTGGATACTGGATTGTGTTTTTCCCTGTTAACCATTATGAGTTCTTTAGCATGAATTGGTATGTAGTAACAATAGAAAAAAGACCCATTTGTTATTAACGTTCCCTCAGATGGATGCATTAGCATTGGCTGTAACATATCTGTTGTAAAATGTAAATACAAATGAATAAATTTGACTATATTTTATCTAAGGTAAAAAGAGGTTGTGTTTAGTGCATGTACAGATTGAAAGCACTGTTTTATTTGCTTCAATCAATCAATCAATCAAATTTTATTTATACAGTGCTTTTTACAGTGTAGCATTGTCTCAAAGCAGCTTTACAACAGAATTTACAATTTACTTCAGAAACGATTGCTGTTGTAGAATGTTTTGGCAAGCACTTACACCAGTGCAACATAAAATTCTAAAGTGCTAAAAGCTGAAAAACAAGTTTTAGTAATTTTGACCTTTAGTAGAATATAATAATAGAAATATTTAATAGAAAATATAACTCACTGTTACGCTATTTCAATCTATTGTCTGAGAGGATTTTTGTACAACAAAGTTGTTTTTTTTTTTTTTTTTTTGAAATGGTGATCCTGTTTCTCTTTTGGCCAAAAAGAAAAAGTGCTGATTTGATTGTTTTTTTTTTTGGTATTGTGATTTGGCAGCCTGTGTTGGTGTGGTAGTGCTGACAATTATACGTGAACACTAATATTTTGTATTCCAAGTAATGTTGTTTTGTTGTGGGTTTTTTTTTAATTCCTTGCATTTCTCTTGCAGATGTGATTCAGAGAATCGTTACCTTGGAAATCCTCTGAGGGGCACCTGTTACTGTGAGTATGCTGTCATTTAGCTTTAATAGTAATCCGGTTAGAACAAATTCACTTTACTAGTGCTGTTAAGTAATGCAATTTATTTGTCATGTTCAATCCTTATTAGTCATCATTGGCAGTCTGTTGCTGCTGAACATGTATCAGTTGGATAGTGTTCTTCTTGTTTCTTGCAAGTCACATTAGATACATTGTTGTATATGTAAATGTAACAGTTATAGTACGGTCATACTTTAGTCTTTTGGGGCCAAAAAATACAAAAAAAATCAAATATAAAAAAATGACAACAAAAACAAAAATTGTTGACCGGGTAGCATGATGGCTTGTTGGCCTCACAGCAAGAAGGTCCCAGGTTTAATCCCAGTGTGGAGCTGTCTGAATCCTTTCTGTGTGGAGTCTGCTTGTCCTCTCTGTGTCTGCGTGGGTTTACTAGGGTTATTCCTGCCCTTGCACCCAGAGTTGCTGGGTGGGCACTGGCTGGCCTGCGACACTGTGTGGATTAAGCAGAAGATGAATGCATGAATGAATGAATGAATTAAAAATTGTGGGCTCAACAGCAAATAATTGGTCAGAAAAGAAGCAGGAATTAAGCAAACCGGTAAAGTTTGGGGTAGTCTTTCTCTTTGATTCATTCAATGTGTAAGGCTTGAGGGAACACACTGTGGACAGCTTTTTACAGAAAGAAGAGTGTCAGTGCTCAAACAGTTGACGTTTCCCAGTTAGGGGACAGAATGTAGAACAGACCGTATTAGAATAGTATATTTTTTGTCACTAAACACAAGTGCAATGGAATTCCACATGGCATATTATGAACTAGTTCTAAAGCCAATTGATTAACAAAATAACAAGATCATTCCTCTTTAGGAAAGCCTTTTTAGTTGTTCACAGCAGACCTGCAGTATTTTTATGTACTCTAAAGCATTTATTGACTTTTCACAGTAAAGCAGCTCAGAAGTACCAGCAACTTACAAAAGGCTCACCACACCCCTACTGCATTCTACATAGGAAAGAGATTTCCTATTGTATTACTCACCTCACTGAACAATCACCATGGCACACAATTTGTGGTTCATCATTTCACACAACTCTGCTGAACCACTCTGAATCCAACATTCCATCTTTTTAGAAACTTTTCTTGATCTTTTAGAACATTCACAACCTTATGGTTATTGTACTGCTTGATCACCTTGATTTCCGAGGTTTTGAATTCTGATTTTTGAACAACCCCCCCCAACCCACACACCCACACACACACACACACACACCCCACCCCTGTTTGAAAACTGTAAATTGGTGGTCAGGTGATCATCTGTGCTTGAAGTAGAATCCAGATATTTCAATTCTGGAGACCTATTCTCTTAATAGCAAACGGTGAAATAAGAATTTGCTGTGCCTTTAGGGTCTTTAGGAAATTTTAGTAAAACTACAGTTGGCTTGATGACAACTACAAGCTGCACCCATATAGATCGGTTAGACTCCTAGTAAGAGCTTTTTAAAAGCCTTTTTCAGGACACCCAGACACATTTATTTGAGTTATAAAAAATATAAATATTTTAATGATTTTATCTTTGTGTACAAGCAGCATATGTGAGTGAATTTCCTAGTTTCCAGAATGGTGACAAACAACTCGTGTCACAGGTCTGATGATTTGTTGTAAAGACCATTAAAAGGTTCATATTTTGCAGTTGTAAGTATGGAACGTGTGTAAGGGAAAGTCAGTTTGAGTTGCTTCTCTTGGAGAACAGGAAGGTGTGAATGTCACCTAATGTGTGAGTTAATGCATAGTATATATCCACTTGTGTGTGTGTGTGTGTGTGTGTGTTTACACAAGAAAGCATCACTAGGTGGCACTGTTGTGGCGCATCATGAAACCAAGTTGCACATACCTATGCGTGGTGTTTTTTTTTTTTTTTTTTGGATTTGCTATCAGGGGTCATCATGGAACCTGTTTAGCCTTAATGCAGTCGGGAGCATTAGGACATCAGATTTCACTCTGCAGCATCAGCCATCATTATCACTAAACTATAGCCAATCCATATTAAAAAAAAGCCCATCAATTTATCAATCACTCTGTCTTTGCTTCACTCCATCGAAGTATATCATTGAGATGGAGAGTGCGGGTGGTGAATGACTGCTTCAGTTACTTTGATTAAAGCAGAGAGCTGGCACTCATCTGAACTCTCCTGCTGGTTGTTCAATGGGACTACTAAGTGTGGGTTGTGAGATCGAAGTGAATGTAGTGAGCTAAAGATGCGTTTAAACAGTTGACACTGATATTTGCACGCTGGAAATTGCTTGCTTAATAATTTACACTTTTGTGTGGGGTGTGTGTGTGTGCGCGTTACTGCGACGTGACAGGTTTAACTGTATTATTATTTGGATGTTTTTGGCAGACAACCTTCTGATTGACTACCAGTTTACCTTCAGTCTGCTTCAGGAGGATGACCACTACTACACTGCTATTAACTTCATGGCTACTCCAGAACAGGTCAGTTATGCTTTATACCGATGTCATTTTGTAGAGTATTGCCTGAGTTTGATTTGCTGTATACTCCCAGGTTCTTAGGTGGTTCCACTTGGTTCATGTCAAGCACAACAGGAAGTACACATCTAACAGCATTAAATAAATGTCCTTAGGGCAAGCTATAGAAATGAAAAATATTAACAATGGCGTAGTCACTTTTACTATTCAATAGATGCCTGTATAGACTCTATAAGGGTGTTGCTCAAGGGCCAAACAATAGCAGCTTGGCAGTGGCGGAATTGAACCCGTAACCTTCAGTAGTGGTCAATACTATCTAGGGTGGGTTTATTCTTGTAGTTCGGTTGCTCCATAGCAAAGCAGACATTATACAGGGCGAGTCAATAGTCACAGGACATGTGATGTGCAGTGTCGTGAACTTTTTTGCAAAGGATGCCAAATCATTGTTGATGTTTCTTCATCAGTAGTGCTCTTCGGACGACCACTACATGGCTTGTCATCCACAGTATCGGTTACTTTGAATTTTACTACGAGGGTTACAACAGTGCTGTGTGAAATTGGTGGGCTTTCCGGGTGCTGGTTGTTGAAGTCTGACATCACAATTAGCAATTCCATATGTGATATAACAGAAGTTTTCAAGTTTTGCCCTTGATCTAGTATGGTGGCTTTCAATGTGGCAGCCGTGTACCAACATAGCCTAAAAGATCCCTCGCTTAATAAAAAAATTATCTTGTTCCGTTTGGCCCTGGTTTGCTTAGGATTCACGCTGACATTTTTAACATCAATCCAAAATATGTAAACAAAAGTAACATGAATAAGGTCACACTGATTGGACAGAGTTTGATGATTGCATCGGTACTTTCCAAACTTTCACGACAATGCTGTTTGATGGGCAAAACACACTTATGGGATTTATTTTATTCCCGTGGTTACTTAATTAATACAAACTTTATTATTTCAATTAACATCTAAGCCACCCAAGGGGGATTGTACCCCTTTTGAGTCCTCCCAGTTGTACCCCTTTTGAGTCTTGACCCTCCCAATGTTCAGTGTAGGTGCCACTGTTGCCCTAGGCTTGCTCAATTTGGAATTGGCCTTTTGAGATAATATAATATGAAAGATAAGATAATATGAAGCTGCGTTGAGACAATTTTCCATTGTAAAATGCGCTATAGAAATAAATCTGACTTGATTGACTTGACTTATGTGCTGGCGTGTTTAGTACCTGACACCTCACAAAGGGCTTCTACAATTTACTTCCTCCATTATGATCATAAGAGAATGCATGCTGCAAGGGGACGGCAGAACTGACATTTAATAGGCAACTTGGCTCCTATAACTAGAAGAAGCAGGTATTGCTGGCCTATTCTGACCTCTGAAATAAAAGAATCAATTGCAGTTCTTTAACACAGCCAGAATTAATATGTATAATAACTGATAAATCAAGTTATATATGCTGTAGTAACACACCCGGTTTTCACACATCAATCGAATCGAACAAGAGTTCATTTGTTTGGTGCACATGGGATTTGTTGTTCAAATTTGTTCTTAAGGACCACACTAAAAGAGCAATTGCACCAGGGCTTGTTTTCATCTAACCAAACGTGCTGACGAGAACAACGCTCTTAGTCACTATGCCCCGCTAGTCCTTCATACATTTGCATTTCTTGTGGGTTTGGGCCTGCATTTTCAGTCTTGGTATCTTCCAAAACAGTCCACTAATTTAATTGTGATCCTCAGTTTCTAGGCAGTCTGACAGATTTCACAAAATAACTATAGATGCGTTTCTGCGGGAAAAAGGCGGTCATCTCTTTTAAAGTTAATTTTGTTGTTTGTTCTGAATTTAAATGCTATTATTGATTTAAATTATATTATTCACCTCATTTTACTATTACCGTAATATACTTTTAAGTACTTATTCAATTAACATCTAGACCACCCTGGTCCCCTTTTTGAACCTTGGTCCTCCCAAGGTTTCTTCCTTTTCCGCTGTGACCTTAGGCTTCCTCAATTTGGGATTGGCCTTTTAAGATCAAATAAGATTGTAAAGCAGCTTTGAAACAATGCTGTAAAAAGTGCTATATAAATAAATTTGAATTTGAATCTTTGTGATCCCAAAATTCATCTAGAAATCCAGGGCACTGCATATTTTGCTAACTTTTTTTTTTTTTTTCCTGTAAAGAAAATCCTGAAATTTGAGGTTTGAGATATAGGCACACTGGTGTCTGACTTTGGTTTCTTTGCTTAACATTTGGCTATTTCGTACATTCAGTATTTTATTTTGTGTGCTACTCTCCTAGGAGGAACAGAATTATGGCCGTATATGGTTTTGGCACTTACTTATGTGCTTTGGTCATTACTTTCAGCAGACTCTTCTTTTTTTCCTCTAATAAAAATGATGCATTCAAATCTGATAAATAATGGATGTGCTAAGAGAATTAATAGGATAGGCCATGGGGGTCTGAAAATGGCACATTTGAAGTTAAATGTGATTAAAGAATCACTTCCAACTTTAGCAACAGCTTAATTCTGTTTTCAGACCACCTTACTGATATGATCATCAAACAAATAAACCACTTAAAACTTGCTTCAAAATTAAACTTATTCTACTATTTGAACCCTGTTCGAACTAGTAATTAGACTGTGCTGTTGATGTGATACATTTATGTATGCCTTTATGTCTGTAATTATGTTTTCTTTCTCCGTTATAGACCAACAAAAATTTGGACATGTCCATCAATGCATCCAACAATTTTAATCTCAATGTCACTTGGTCCATTGGTTCAACAGGTAACTAAAGTACTTTTGGATTTTCCCACTGATTTGGTGATTAGTCCCTGTTATTTTCTATTTACCTTATTTTACTGGGTAGTTGTTGTACGTGTGCGATAGCATGTATCTCCGTTTGACCGTGGTGAACGTTTGTTGTTGTTTTTTTTCTGCACTTCTTAAGAGTTGTTGCCATTATGTTTGCTCCTATCATTTATTTTGTTCTCTCCTTTCATCCAAAAAAGTCACCAGTTGGTTTTCCGTGCTACTTCGACATTTTCACTCCCTTTCAATAGATTCCTCTCTCTCCTTCTTGAACTTTTGTTGGTCTGTCATTAATATTTGGAGCATTGGCTCCATGTTTAAAGATACTCTCTCCTGGGAAAGGCTCTTAACAATAGTCTGGCCTACAGCGTAGAATTCTGGGACGGAGACGTCTTCAAGAGCGCCGAATGATTTCAATTAAGATAACAATATTCTCAGAGTAGCTCTTGCACTGTCATTTCGAGGGCTTTGTTTCATATTGGTGGCTTCAAATTGACAGTCATTGGACTTAAACGTGTGATTATAACAAAGAAGGTTACATTATTTTAAAGTTAATGTTACTTTATAAATATTTATATTATATCAATATTATAGTTGTTTCTGTTTCTCAAATTTTCCTCTGAAGTAATCCTATTCCACATGAACGTATTCTCCTAACAGCAGGTACCATCTCAGGAGAAGAAATACCCATCGTGTCCAAGACTAACATTAAAGAGCACAAGGACAGTTTCTCCTGTGAGAAGTTCAGCTTCCGCAGTAATCCCAACATCACCTTCTACGTATACGTCAGCAACTTCTCCTGGCCCATTAAAATACAGGTAGGGTGAAACGCTCCAAATGCTTCAGGTATTCTAAATGTCTTCGAATTGACCTAAGTATATTTTGTGTTGTACTTGCATATTAACCTTAATGAGTGAAGGATTACAGACAGGACTCCATTCTTCAGAATTATATTGATTGCCAGGACTCTGGAATGCGCTTACACAAAGATAGAAGCTCTTAAAAAGAGCCATGACTAAAATGTGAATGAAAAATATTTAGATACGAGTTGGTACTAATGATATTCATTCCTTAGTCTTATGATCCATAAAATTGAATCAGGTCTCGTATGGGAATGTATTATGTTGCCAGATGCCTGGATGATTGCAATGACAGTCTCAGAATGATGTTTTAAGACAGATGATTTCCCAAAGAGACATTAGGGACAAATTCAAATGACATGCATTACTCTTTTTATTTCAGTGTTTTTCCTGTCCAATGCCTGCGTACTTAAATGAGCGTGTGTGTGTGTGTGTGAGCGTGTGTGTGTGTGTGTGTGTGTGTGTGTGTGTGCGCGCGCGTGCACGCACGCAAGTTTTCCTGAATCAATTTGCACTCAGTAACCCATAAAGAAAAAGCACAAACAGTGTGTTAGAAATTTCCGCACGTGTAGGGGGAAAAAAATGAAACTGATTTTTCCCCAATCCAGTGTTTTTTTTCACATATTGGGCCAGTATCAATACAGAATATCGGATTGGTACAGCCCTAAGAATTCTGGCTCTCTCAGACCTGTTTTTCTTTAAGAAGCCCTTCTATTCTGCACTCATTAACTGTATTAACCTGTATTAACTGCACCTGTATGAACTCATTACCTGTGTAAAAGACACCTGTCCACACACTCAACCGTTCACATCTCCAAACTCTCCATCATGCCCAAGACCAAAAAGCTGCCTAAGACCTGTAGACCTGCACAAGGGTGGGATGGGTTACAGGACAATAGGCAAGCAGCTTGGTGAGGACACGACAACAGTTGGCACAATTATTAGGACATGGATTCCTCTGGGAAAAGGATGATTGTGAAAAAGGTCAGGACATGGGAGGACCTGGTCAGTTACCTGAAGAGAGCTGCGACCACAGTCTCAAAGATGATTGTTAATAACCCACTACGTTATCCTGGATTAAAATCCTCCAGGGCACACAAGATCCCCCTGCTTACGCCATCAAATGTCCAAGCCCCGTTTTAAATTTACCAATGAGCATCTCGGTGATCAAGAGGAGGCATAGGAGAAGGTCATGTGGTCAGAGGAAAGAAAAAAGGAGCTTTTTCATATGAACCATGGGGGTGGAATTATTGTACATCGGGGCTGCTTTTCTGCAAAGTGTACAGGACGACTGCACCGTATTGAAGGGAGGATGAATGTGCGCACGTGTGCGAGAGTGAAAACATCCAAGAGTGAAGGGACTGGGTAATAAGCTTGCTAATGGCTTGTCCCAGCTTGTGCTAGTGCCTCTCAGATTGCAACTGATCTTGAATGGAAAGAACCTAAAGAGCAGGGCTGGCTTCAGCGATGTGATTGTTGGTAAATATTTTGTCTGCTAGGGATAATGTAGGAGGGGAACACACATTTGCTGCAGGTGGACAGATGAGAACGGAGAGCTTAATGTAATCCAATTAACCAGGCACCTTTCAGTGAGGGTTGGCACAGTTACTTAACCAAATAAAGAGGGAAACTTTGCAAAAGAACAAATTAATCAGACACAGATGTGGGCAATAAATGGCTGGCAAATTGTTCTGCTGGTACTCTGAGGACTGGCAAGTTCTTTTGTGAGCCCAGAATGTTGACAAAAAAAGTGCTTCTGTTTTGCATAAAACAGTTTTTTTATTTCCATAATGATCAGGAAAAGTTTTACCTATTGATGAGTTTAGTTTGTTTGTGAAATTAGTCGTCTTGATCGAGAAGTTGCCAGGTATACTGACTTCGGTTTAATTCAAACATTGCTCTTAAGTCCTTCAAGCAAAATAATAAAGTCACTGTGTCAAAGCCATTAAGGTCACGGCCTCTCAGGGGGTTTGAATCCCACTTCTTGCATTCCTGACTCTTTTAGGACCTCTTCCATCATAGAATGTCCGGATTAAAATAATTTCTTAATTCTTTTTACTGTAGATTTGCTCTAGATTACTGTAATGTTTTGGAGTTAATTAATAGAATCTCTTGCTTGTCTTATGCTATATTAAGTGATACGAAGAAAAAGAGCACATGACTCCAATTTATCATTCTTACAATCGCTCCCAGAATTCAATATACAATGGAATTAATGGTTTTAAAGGCTATGGTGTTGGATATAATTTTTATGTATGCGCTCTCAAGATATTTCGGGTCTGTGTAACAAACCGTGCCAAGGTCTCATCTTAAACAAACGGGGGAGTGTACTTTTGCTCCCTGACTGAGTTTAAAACTAAGCTCAAGACATTTTTATCAATTAGCATTCAACAGCTGTTCAAATGTTGAACTGTGGACTGGTGACTGTTTCGCTGTTGAATTAATGTATGGTTGTTAAAGTGGGGAAATCCTTAAACCGCTTTCCCTCTCATCTCTTCCCTTATCGTTCCTACTGTGGTGACCTACTTTATTAAAAATACCTGCAGTGACCATAGCAAAGCCCTCTCCACTCTTAGATCACCTCGCTATGCTCTGTGCTTTTATATACAGTTTGTCTGTAGGCTGTCTGTGCCCTTAGGTTGACTGGCATCAAGTCTAGGTGGCACTATGGCCCGTGGAAGTTAGAGCTCTGTGTGGTCATGATCAGTGCTTGGCCAAGTGGAACAGATGCAGATCTGATGTGGCATGCACTTCTTATGTCACTGCTACTTGAAAGTGTTCACTTGCAGTAATCACACTTACTCAGGCGCTGTTTTGACATGCAGACACCAACCCTGTATTACCTTCAGGTCTTCATGAATTGGTCGTGTTCAGGGCATGCATGGGATTATTAATTCCGAAAGATGATGGATCTGAGTATGTGAGCAAGCATTTTAAAATGTGTTTGATTAGTGTATTATTATTATTACTGCACACAGAAATTAGGGTATATTTCATTATGGGGTGTTTCATTATGAGATATTTCACTTTGAAATATCCATAATATTTGTGAGCAGCCTATAATAAAGCTAACTCTAACTCTCTTGGGGTGTGTGTGTGTGTGTGTGTGTGTGTGTGTGTGTGTGTCTGTCTTTGTCTCTGTCTGTCTTTGTCTCTCTGTCTGTCTCTGTGTGTGTGTGTGTCTGTCTCTGTGTGTGTGTGTGTGTGTCTGTCTCTGTGTGTGTGTGTGTGTCTGTCTCTGTGTGTGTGTGTGTGTCTCTCTCTGTGTGTGTGTGTGTGTCTGTCTCTGTGTGTGTGTGTGTGTCTGTCTCTGTGTGTGTGTGTGTGTGTCTGTC
>JAUZST010014415.1:0-10621 GCA_034779995.1 Parotocinclus haroldoi
CCTCGCTGGCTGCACACAACCAAGAGGGAGTGAGTCCACTTTAAGCCACATCAAGAGTTAAAAGACAGGGTTTCAGATTTAATTTTGTATTTCGTTAAAGCCGTTAAAATAGGCATCAGGGACCTTGTGTTCCAGCTTAGCAGTTTTGTGATGGGGGCTGATAGAAAGGGTTTGATTTTGTGAACGGTAACGGCTCCGAGAGGCCGAGAGGCTGGAAGCCGAAAAAGACTGAGGACTAAAGCATATGTACTCTTTACAAGCATATGTAGTGAGCTGCAGCATTTGAGATGAAGCTTTGCTCGCACATATCACATCACCACCATCTGATTGGGACGACCACACTCTGTGTGTGCACGCGTGTGTGTGTGTGTGTGTGTGTGTGAGAGAGAGAGTGAGTGTGTGTGTGAGTGAGAGCGCGGGTATGTGGGAGTAAAAGGACTTGGTAAATGCATTATATTTCAGCCTTGCACTTAGCTGTGTCATATTGTGCATATGCGGATGTTCTTAATGTGCAGACCGGGCACTTGAGACGCAGAGCGAGTGTGTGTGAGAGGGAGAGAGAGAGAGAGAGAGAGAGAGAGAGAGAAACAGAAACGAAAGCACAAGCAAACCACCATATGAACCCGACTGTGTGCGATTACCGAGAACCAGCCTTTCCCTGAACTAAAAATGCACGATAATTCGTTATAATCGAGCCTCTTAGGTGGCGACGATGATGCTCAAGTCTCAGATGCACCTTCCGGCCCGGTCTGGCGTCACCCAGACCCTTCATGAGCCGTGTCTGAGAAAAGTGGGGTCCGAGTCCAACCATTTAAGATCGAGGCCATAAAGCAAATCGTCTTTCCGGTTGGGTCGCACACTGCTGCAAAGTCCGTCTCAAAGCATCTGATCTAAATTACGTCATATTACGTGCTGGATTTTGGACCAGAAGGGTCAAGCGATGCCAAGCTGACGCCTATTAAAGATAAGTAATGAATAAATGTAGTGGAGATTGTAAGCACGGAATCAACGTGCAGTTCCAACAGACTATCGCCAAATGGCGCCAAGCATCCTTTCACCTAGCAGCTCTGCGTCCCTCGACGCTAATGTCTAAGATGGAGGTCGTATTTTATAAATACACGCAGTATTTGAGTCTATAGGCGATTTTGTTTTACAATCCTACGACCCTACAGTCTGCTTTTACTTCCCTAAAACTTGAGCTGCGTCCTATGGATGTGCGTTGCACATCGTTGAAGTTTGAGTCCGCTAATCTCTCCTGTTTGTAGGCGAGCAGGCATGACGCTGCATATCTGAGAAAAGGGGGACAGTTGAGCCCTGTTTTGTATTTAGGAGCAAACGGTGAGGTGTTACTGATCAATCCCTCGATGCCTCAAAAGCAAGCCCTTCTGGGCTTTGCCCTGTAAAACGTCAGGGCGAGCTGCGTTCAGGTGAGACAAAACAAAAAACGAACGACCCAAACGCGCCGACAGCTGCCCTTAGCCTTCCATTATCTCCTCCCCGCTCAGAGCGGGGTGATGGGTTGAAACGAGCGTGCCGTGCCAATCAGTCAGACGCTGCAGATGCAGCACATAAAGCCGAGGTCGAAAACCGCCGGACGGTTCCTTTAAGAGTCCGAGTCTGCCTGTGTATCAGCTTTCTTACGCGACCAGCCTCTAATCCCCAATGTGCTTTGGCAGCAGAATGGAAGATCACCTGATCTGAGAGCGAGGCAGATACTCTCGGGCCTTAGGCTCACAGATTCTTCTCTAATCACATGGATAACGGGAAGTCTGAAGGTCCGTCCTGAGGGAGCGCTCCCTGACACGTCGGGGCAGCCACTGATGACATCAGCAGTTCAAAGGTTTGTTTGTGGACCTCAAGTATCGGCCTCCTTAGATACGGACAGTCTACCGACCCGGGGACTTTGCGACGCAATAGTGCACCCGATGAGTCGGCAGCTATTGGACTTGTTTCGAACTCGTTCCGTAACTCGGTGTTTCTTCCCTGGCTTTTTTTCCCTTCTCTTCGGTGCCCTTAAAAATCCTTAAATCACTAGAACTCCTTGTGATCCTTCGGAAATAAACAGACCGAATTATGAACTTAATTCGCGTAACGTATGTGTAAGTGATCAGGTTTACGACAGAAGTTGATCGTAATATTTCCAAAATCTTACCCTTTACCGAACAGCCACCGTTAGATTTGATGTTTTAGCAATTATATGCTAAGCTTTGTCGTACCGTGGACTTTTCGCCCCCTTCCCCTTCTCAAAACATTTTTCCTTCCAAAAAAAGGCCAAGATGCTCGAACTATTGCTCAAATGTACAGAGCAGCATCTGGAAGCTTCTGGCCCTTCTGCAGAAGCTTGATTCAGGACTGCTTTTTGGAACGGTAACAGAGAAGGAACCAGTGTTTCAGAAGAGGAACAGGGTGAAAAGGCAAAAATATGGTAAAGCTCACAAAGACTGAAGAGAAGATCAGAGGATTCCGGAGTGACGAATAAAAGTTTTTGGGTCCAGTCGATGACTGTGACTATGTCATATATGGTCTTTATAGCTTTGCTAAAACAACCTAAGGGTGACCTAACACTTATGCAAAGCAAACATGAATAGAAATAGAACAATTACAAAACGAATAACTATTAGCACTTTCAGTTGCTGTTTTTATTTGGGGTTTTGCGGATTCCCAAGGCAATCAAGAAATACACCCTTGCCCCAACCCTTGTTTTTTCGTTTGAAATTGGGAATTGTGAGATATCAGTACGAGTACGAGGCGTCTACCTGCCCTCACAAAGAAGTCTTGGTGTGAATATAGATCCATCGTTTCTTCACAGAAACAACTTCAGACCTTTTTTTTGTGTATGGGGCGAAATATCAGTTGACTTTTCCGGGGCTTTTCCGGGACTTTTGGCTACACGTGAACTCTGGACTCCACTCTGGATCCACGCTGCCAGTATATTTAGCATTTAGCATTTAGCATGGAATCTAACTGGCGTTGGCCGCACAATCATCAAATCTTGCACGTGCCGTAAATGGAGGCGGCTGATGCAAACTGACAGGAGTAAGAGGCCGCTTTAGTGTCTGCTAAACCCTGAATTAAGCCTCGCTCGCTTTCAGACTGATGTAAGACCCAGAAAGACTCTCCAGACGAATCCCCGGACGGCCTCACGATCCAGAAAAACAAAATTCACAGCTTGCGCCCGACTGATTAGAAAAAGAAAAAAAAAACAAAAACAAAAGCCGTTTCGGATTGAACAGTTCGCTTTGCTCGTTCACGGCAACGTGGTTTGTTTTTTGAAAACAAAGCCTTTGCCCCTTTGCTCCAGCCTGGCGTGTACTGATCATCATCCATCCTATCAGGGCACTTCTGTTTGATCAACTTTTTTTTTTTAGAGATAAACAGTGCTGAGACTTGTGCAGAAGCCCCGTGTTCGGCTCTGTTTTCTTAACCTGCCCTAAATACTCAGATCCAATAACTGTTTACAGACACAAACGTTATGGGAAGACGGCTCAACAAAGCGCACTTACCGCGCTTTTAGGCTTTCATCGTTCACTTAGTGGATTTGGCTTATTTTTGATTCGAATTTTTAAGCTTTTTTTCTTTTTGCTCCTAGTGTAAGTCTGAATGGTATTTGCTATAAATAAAAGCATCCCATCAATTCAGCAACATTTAATTCTCGTTCATGTTTCGGTGTGTAAAATCAGAACGATTAGTTACTGATCACTGATTTTTTTTCCGTTAAAAAAAAACCTTTGCGTAACTGAAAAAAAACCCCCTTTTTTGAAATTGACGTGTTTTCTTTATTTTGTGCAGTTTTAGACGTATCGCCTTTTTCGTCTCGCTGTGACACTTTTTGTGTATAACGTTCAAACAAACTAAATTTAAAAAAATAATTATAATAATACATTTTTGGATTTATTGCAATGACAACCACATGTACGAAAAAAACTTCTCTTTGTGGAAATTAAAAGTAAATAGGAACTGTTTTACGCGCCTTTCTTGCTTTCCTTCTATAAACATAAATAGTCTTTTGTTTACTGATAAATGTCTTCCCCGAATTTTTTCTCTACCAGTTTCGACCAAGTTTTTTGTTCTTTTTGGTTCGGCCGTATAGACAGATTTCTCTTCGTGAGAGTTATTTGTTTTTACAGAAAAAGGGCTACGCACTAAATCAATCATTCATCGACTGTTTGTAGAGCAAACTGTTACTTGGCCTTAAAAAGCAAAGAAATTGCAAAACACACACAGTGACACACACACACACACACACACACGCGTCTCATTAATCACTATTGATCATGATGAATCACTGCGAATCCTTTTGTGCTCTTTTGATTGAATCGTGTTGTGTATTGCCCTCAAAGTGCAGTGATTAGGAGACAACGCTTGGCACGTTCTAATCACGCTGTGGCGCTCAGGTTAGCCGCTAGCGTCCTAGCATGGCACTGTTTGGATGCTGGGTACCACACAGTCACCCGAGCTGCAACAGAAGAGCCTCATGACAGAGTCGAACCACGAGCACCGTGACTGGAAGCTGCGCTTTCCATTCATTTACATATCGAAAGATCTGCCAGCCTGACCCAAACGGGACGAGCAAGTGGACATTTAAACCGAAATGCACAAAGCATCAACTTTTATCCCGCAGGTCATCCAAGCATTAAACAGTTCTAGGTACCATTTTGCTTTCATATCCCTTTTCCTACTCTTTTTTTTTTTAGTACATTTAACGACCTGTATCAATCTGGCTTGTACGTGATTTACGACTGATCGTTTGGGTTGCCTTTATTTATTTCTTCCGGCTGTTTACTTAAAGATTTATTTCGTTATATAAAGTTGGGGCATGTCGTTGACTGTGAGGTAACGAGGAACCGCTTAACATAAAAACGCAGCTGGCGTTGACGTATCGATTCCCGCACGCCGAATGAACAAGGCAGAAGCCACTCATTTCTCTGCTGACCCCAAGACCTTCTGGTTAGACCCGGAAACCGTTACGGCTCCTAAAAAGTCTCGGCTTCGGCAGCTACGTGTTTTTGCAGCGCGGCGTTGGGGGATGTGTCGGATTTCACCCGTTAGAAATCCGATGTCACGTCCGTAAAGCGTGCACCGTTTATTACACGTCTCTGCATCGTATTATTTCCATTATCCAGCATCACCGTTCCTGAAGCCATGCCTTAAACCCCAATTCCAAACAGTCACGCTGAATCCCTGCCACTTTTATTTCCTCCCTCTACGGTCTGCTTGCTTCGTACTGTTTCTGTGCTACGTGGGATTAAATCGGAGTCGAAACTACACATTTATCCCGGCTCGATTGAGAGAATTTCTGGCTCCGTCACCCTCTTTCCTCATTCCCTCACTCCCCAGACCTCAGATCTGACGAATATGGGGTTAAACCTCGTTTCTTATGCACAAAGCAAGCGCTGACAGACCAGAATAGACGTGACGGGAGCATTCTGGTGTTAATCTGAGGCAAAAAAAAGACTCCCGTCCGTCAGTTTTACCGGAACGAGGCCTGTATCCGGTTCCAGATCAATGCAGTCCACACGTTTATGTTATTGTTGCCAGCATTAATGCGCTTTTAATCTTTCAGAGATTACCCCCCATCGATCCACACTCGTCCGGCTATAGCCGATTTGTTTGAGAAGGTAATGTCATAACTAGGCGAGACTCAACCCGAGATAGGAAGAAAAACAACAGCCTGGCGTCTGATAGGCACGACCGGACTAGGCTTAGAGGGGAAACGTCGAATGAACGTCGCGTTATCGCTTAAATCGTGCATTCAGGTGACCAGCTAGCACGCCTGCTACAAGCGCTCTGTAAGGTCACCTAAATAATACTCTTATTACAGGTGTAAAGATCACGCTTTTAACCATTGTAGAAGGAGCTTTAGACGTTCCAGGGCGTGTTCTGGCAGCCTTAAACGAGCTGAACGTTAAGATTGTTTAATTTCACTCTCCCTCAGGTCTTAAATTCTCATCTAGAAGCTTCAGTTAAAGGCTCGGGTTTACATTCGTAGCCCGAAATGTCAGCATCCGTTCACTTTAGGTTTAGGTCCGGACTAATCACGCTGTTTGTAACTGGCCCTGGTGACATTTTCGACCAAGCATACTGAAGAATGTCTTTTAAGGGGAAGGTGGAATTCCCGATCGAAGGAAGGGTGTTTAAAAGAAAGCACATCAGTGTCTGTTTTCACTTCTCAAAGAAAAGCGGGAAATGGTTGTTTTTCAGAAATAACTGTAAAAAGAGCAGGGCTTGTGAGGGAAACCGGCTACGCAAAAAAAAACAAACAAAAAAAAAAACAGCTTGAAACGTGCTTAGTCAAAAACAGGGTTCTTTTTTCACCACAGTTTTGCGCCCTGTGATGGACTGGCGCCCCGTCCTGGGCACGCGCACGCCTGCAAGCCTGACCAGGACAATTGAAAATGAAATGTACATCCAAATATTATAGAACTAGAGCAAATGAACTTTTAATAGGGTGTACTAACGTGTGCTTTGCAGTGCTTGAATGTTTAACCAGGCGTAAATCTGGCTTCTACCAATCACCACTGATTCTTTGGCTGTAATTATTTTCGTAGAGGCTCAACTTTACGGATTTACGGACGCCTGGGTGTGAGGACGGTTCGAAACCTGGAGCTTTTTTTTTTTTCAGGGGCAACAAAAATAAACCTTATACCAGCTCAAAGCACAAACCCAAACACGTTTGCCTTTCAGTGTTTTTGGATTTTTTTTGTTGTTTTTGTCGTCGTCTTTTTTTTTTTTTTTTTTGCTTTTTGCTTTTTCCTGTGAGGTTACATCGAGACTTCTATCAATAATTAATCCGGCCGCTGCAGCTTCTGCTGCTTCTTTTCTATTCCCCCTGCCCAGCTCACCATCACATAATACCCCCAACCCCCCTCACCCTTACCAAAGGAGCACCGGCCATCTGCAAGCCCGTGCCTGCAAAAGGCGCACAAATGTTGTGCATCTCCGGTGTTATTTTGTACAGATATCCCTTGCCTTTTATAACCATTCACGTGAACGCGTGCACGGCTCCCCCGGACATACCAGTGTTTTGCTATGTAAGCTGTGTGGCTATTTACAGAGGCTCAAAAGCAATCCTAATAATACCCCTCACTCTGCTTCCCCTGAACACAACACTTCCCTGGTTAAATATTTATGGCACCTATGCATAAATAGACATCTATAGATTGATGACTAACGTTATTACGTAGCTCTAATACACATCCAGACTTCCCATTCACGCCTCGCCTCACCTCCACGTTATAAAGCTTTAATGATGCTCGATTCTTCAATTGTATCGATCACCCAACAAGCAATCAGCATTAATCCAACATCAACAGCCCGCACACAGCATCATTTTGATCATTAAATACAAACTGAGCCTTGTTTTTCTTACCACGAGAAAGAAGCACTGCCTTTTTTTAAAAAAAAAAATGCACGTGGTCTTATAGGAGCCTGCATTCCAACATTTTCATCAGACGAACAAAGGAAAGGAGCTGGAATCCAGTCACTATCGCTAGAGGGGGCAACAAGCACGGAGAGAGGACTTTAAGCCCCCTCGTGCACAATCAGCATCCACATCAGGTCATCAACAGAACGCCAAAGCTCAACAAACATGACGCTGAATATCCAAATTTTCAAGAAAGAAAACGCGATGGCTTGGGCTTGGCGAGGGCTGCCTAGAGCACCAATCCGGCTAATTAGCCCTGCTTTGCTGCTTATGGAAACATAAGGGATGAGGCACGAGGGACAAAATAAAGGCAGAACAATAGATGCGTTTTTATAAAGCCCGTGCACGATGGCATTATTATAAAACAGCCCATTGAGTTTTAGATCACTTTCACCCTGTTCTAAAAGCTCAAAACTCGAGGCTACGTTAAGAGCAAAGTGAACATGGAGGCATGCAAATCATTTTAGAAGAATAAAATAAGGAGAACGAAAGAGCCGCGTTGTTTGTTAAGGTACATCTCGAATAGTGAATCATAAAGTAAATTTCAAAGTGCTCTTAAAAGCAAATTTACTTTCAGTAAAAGGTGGACCAATTACACGGACTAATCTATGGAATTAGAAAAGGCTGCTAATTTGAACTGAGGAACAATCTGATTTGTCAGTCAATATTGATTGCAAATATCGACCAACAATACTTGAGGGAGTGCAATAAAAAAACAATAACGCACTTAGATTGCGTTTCGCATCCAGACTTTGCGCGGCACATTATTATTATTATTATTATTATTATTATTATTATTATTATTATTATTATTATTATTATTATCCTTTTCTTGGAAAAAGATGTGTATGTAAGAAGAAGAAAACTAAAAAAGTCCAGCAGAAGCTCCATCCATTTTGTTTTGTTTCTTTTTTCTCCCCCCCCTTTTTTCTTTTTTCTTCTTACCTGCAAGCCTGAGCGCGGACATCCTCTGAAACTCGGGCTCCTGCAGCCATTTCCACATGCGACGGAAGGTCTCCCGGCCAGATTTAAGTTTACTCCAGGGTTTGGGGTTGCGCAGCAGGTCGGACAGCGTGCCCTGAGAACGGCACAGCACGCGCTGGGCGAAGATGGCCTGCGGGATGCTGTAACGCTTGAGCTCGGCCGTGATGCGCTGCGCCACCTCCTTGGTGTTGATCTCTTCAAGCTGCTGCTGCTGATGGTGCTGCTGCTGATGGTGCTGCACCCCCGCGCCACCGTTACCGGAGGAGGAGGAGGAGGAAGAGGAGGAGGGCGGCCTGTCCCGGCCGGAGCCCGCGAGCACAGGCGCGTGTGGGTGCGGGTGATGCACGGCGGCCCCTGGGTGCATGCCGTTCAGGTGAGGCGGCATCATGCTGGACACGGGAGCGCCGAGGCCACGCGTCAGGTGCTGCTGGTCGCCGCGCGCCAGCATGGCCGCGTGCGTGTCGAAGTTGGAGCTCAGCATCTTGTCGTGGCCGCCGCCGTTGCCGCCGTAGCCGTGCTGAGCGCCGTGCACCGAACCCAAACCGTTCCCCAGCGGGCTTAAACTAGGGGCCACGGCGCTCATGTCCTTGTGGTAGGCGCTGTACAGGTTGTTCATGCCCGGCAGTGCCCGGTCGTCGCGCATCAGCGTGAAACTCCCACTCACGTTGCCCGAGAGCCGCTGGTGGTGGTGGTGGTGATGGTGATGGTGATGGTGGTGGTGTGGATGGTGAAACTTGTCCGATACGGTCGAAATGGGCGGTAAGGGTTGCAAAGGGGTCAGGGTGGTATAGGTACCGCTCATGCCCATGCCGGGGGGCGACGTGTCGCACGGCACGCTCATGCCCATCCCGTGATGGAGGGGCAGACTCAGCTCGGCTCGGTACTCTCCTGCGCCCTCCAGGATGGTCGCCATGCCGGACACCATGGCCGAGCGTGATGCCAGATCCTGGTGTATCCGCAACGATGACGCCGAAGACGTGGTGGTGCTGCTGCTGCGCGGGTGATGCGGGCTGTGGCCGGTCATCAGCTCGTGATCATGGCCGCTCACGCTCAGCGCTCCGTGCAGGCCGCCCATACCGTCCATTGTCATCTCCGGGTTCATGGCGAAAGCATCCAGATCCTCCTTGGCCAGGCATCGATAGGCGTTGTAGGCAGTCTTCATTCAGTCCATTGATCAACAGAAGGCTTATTTGTTGGTGTGTCCGTGCACAGGAATGCTTCTTTTTTTTTAAATCCCTCCTTTTTTTTTATTATCTTTAAGGCCTCTCGGTTTTTTTTTTCCCTTTACAAATTAAAAAAAAAATCTCCGGTGGTTCTCAGGCGGGCGCGCGCTGAATTCTCCCCATGTCCGACCCTCTCCTCCTCCTGCGGATTCTGTCCGTGCAGCTGGATTTTGTGCACGATGGGATTTGCCCTGCTCGCTTTTGCTGCAGCCAACCCTGATGGAACATGGGCGGGGTTTGTTATTATCTTTGGCTCGTGCGCTCTCTCTGACCGACGGCTCTCTTGACCAATCAGATCGAGGTCCTGAGTCAGGAGGGCAGGTGGAAACGCCCCCTCTTTTTGGGCACCTTCCAGCCCAGTCGCATGCAGATTTGGGAAAGCAAGTGCGACTTTCTGCAAATGCAAAAGATTGGCAATGAATAAGAGCCGCTATCGATTTGCTGTTTGACAGGTTGAGTTTGGATGATTTAAGGGGATTATAATGTAATATCGGGGTGTTTAATGCTCACCTAAAGCTAAGGGTTCAGTTATTGGGGTCTAATTGGATGCAGGGACAGGCTTGGTTTAGATTTACGAACAAAATAACTGCTTGGGGAACTGTAACGCGTTTAGAAACGTCACTAATTTAAGTAAGATAGGATTACATTAGGCAAAAATGTAAATTATTATAATTTTAATAAGTCATCTGTACATTAATTTCTGCGGCTTTGAAAGCCTTTATAACCAGCACTTTTTATTCAGCGCATTTTCAAAACAGACGAGCTAATTTAGGTTTTATGGCTCTATTTATTAAATACCTAGGTCCTATCCTTTTAAAGTCTGGCCTTAGTATGTTTGAACACTTTAAAAATGATAACTCGGCAAAAAAAAATCGCTAAAGCTGCAGTTTCTTGGACGGATTACTGAATATTACGGTGTCTGGTCATAAGCAATGTGACAGCCTTCATTTAATCATTAAAAATACAAAGTATTTTGTATATTTCGGGTCCT
>JAUZST010014416.1:0-10621 GCA_034779995.1 Parotocinclus haroldoi
TCGACTGGGACTCGCACAGCAGGCGCTTGGTTCTCGACTGGGACTCGCACAGCAGATGCTATAAAATGGGCACCAATCCCATCACAGGGCTGGCTATTGGTTATTGTTGTAGGGTCATGAGCAAATTCTGATCTTTTCCTCCTCAGGTGTGGACTTTGGCTACGAGGGTCAGAAGCCTCTGTTTAAAAACGTGGACTTTGGTATCGACATGGAGTCTCGAAGTGAGTGCAGTCGATCACAATTACTGAGCTCACACACTACATCACATTACTTGGTGCACTGCTGCCACACACTGGCTGATGAATGAAATGACAGTTTTCTTTCTGTTATTAGTTTGTATCGTCGGACCAAACGGTGTTGGAAAGAGTACGCTCCTGCTTCTCCTGACCGGGAAATTAAACCCAGTAAGCCCTGCTTAGGTGCTCGGTGATTTATGTTCACCTTTTATGATGCGAGATCTAACAGAGGTGACTATAGGTCTCCGTGGTGACCAGCATCGTTTATGTTTTTCACTTAGTTATTTGAGATATTTAAGACTTTATAATATCATAAGTTTTCTGCGTTTATGGAATGAAAACAGTCTTTTAAAAGAAGAACGAAAAACAAGTCTTTTACGTGGCGGTGCAACCCTGTTCCTGTTGTGCTTGCCACCCTCGAGCGGTAACTTCAGAATTTGAGAAAACCTAAAGGCCCATCCGAAACGAGTGCGTTTAACTCTAGTGGCTGCTGTTGTTTAACTCTAAGACCCAGTTCTTTGTTTTACCCCCTCTAGGGGGCGTCAGCTTCCTGCTGCAAACGGAAACGGCCAAGGCTCAAACAGATACTTTGTCTATAGCGCGAGTGATCGGACCTGATCATCATCAATATAAACACAAAAAAAAAACGGTTGTTTAATTTTTTTTTTATACCACCTAGGCGCGTTCTCCTACAGGAATTAAATTCGAGTGGACCGCAATTCTCTCCTGTGAGCTTCTTTTTATTCACAGCAGATGTACCCTGTTTCTTAAGGCTACCATTAGCGCCATCAAGTGTCGATGTTGAAGATTGCATCCTGTAAGTAAAACTGGAGATGCAGTCCGTTTAGTCCGATATCACAAAATGATAGATTTTTGCCCATTCCCTAATAATAAAGGTAATAAACATATGATACATTTATATGGAGGCTGGATTTTTAACTAATTATCCCTGGTTTTGCCTATGTTCCTAATATCAGTACTCGAGTACATAAACATGTCTGTTTAATTTTTATTTCAGACCAGAGGCGAGATGAGGATGAATCACCGCTTGGTAAGTAGACGCTCCTGCTTATTTTTTAATCCCGTGTCCCAGTTCTTAAAGAAGTGATGTGGTCTCACGATTACAGAAAGTAGGATTCTTCAACCAGCAGTACGCTGATCAGCTGAACATGGAGGAAGCGGCTACAGAGTACCTACAGAGGAACTTCAACCTGCCCTACCAGGACAGCAGGAAGTGCCTGGGACGCTTCGGTTTGGAGAGCCACGCCCATACCATCCAGATCTCAAAGCTTTCAGGTGAGAACCCGACCATCCCTGTACCTCATTTTGAGAGAAGGTTTGGATCGGATCAGGAGCGGGAAGATAATAGGGGGCCTAGTTCACCAGTAATCGGTCGATAATTTTCAGTCATCCCGTGGGCCCAAAGCCACGTTCCTGCTCGACCGAACGTTGTTTTCACGTTTTTTTCTCCTTCACAGGTGGCCAGAAAGCCAGAGTCGTATTTGCTGAACTCTCCTGCCGCCAGCCGGACGTCCTGATCCTGGTGAGCGGTCCACACAGGGCTTCTTTACGTCTGTACTCGTTTCAGACCTGAAACCGACACGCCGTTGTTGTTTTGTTTTTTTTTAAGGACGAGCCCACGAATAACCTGGACATTGAATCGATCGACGCTTTATCAGAAGCCATTAACGAATACAAAGGGGGTAAGAGCAGTTTTAAGTCCTTTTCTTTAAAAGGCTTCTCATCTAGCGCTTTGACTCTGGGATAAAAGTGTCAAGACAGTTTCACAGAAGGCCAGGTTAAACACGAGGGGACAGCGGTAAAGAAAACACCTCACAGGCAGAGATTTCTCCACGTTCTAATGAACACTAGTGGATCATCTAGAAGTGTGTTTCATAAAACGGTGTTAAAAGAAAAAAAAACAAAGGAGAGCTGGAGAACGGAGATGAAACCCAGATTGCAGAGTTTTAGAAAGAAAGGCTTGATGTTGGTACACTCTGAAGGCTGTGTATGATTTGTAAATCGTGTCTTTAATGGAGAAAAGGGAAATGAAAACGCTGAGCACAGAAAGACTGAAGACTAAAGTTGCACAAGCGTTTCTTTCGTCCTTGCTCACCTCAGAACAAGATCGAATCCTAAAAGAACATAATCCACTATTTTAATCAGCGTCCCTGGACATAGAACACCCCACAAACTACCCAGGATTGTTTTTAGTGCCCTCAAAGGAGAGCAAATTCTTTAAAAGGTTAATAGTAATCTCCAAACAGAAGCTCTCTGGTGTGCAAGAGAGTTCCTAAATAATAGGCTTGGATATCGAAACCCGGTTTCGATTCAGAACTGGTTGCCAAATGGCAAACAAATGAGTTTTGTCTTGATAAGCTCTGGGAGACACTCAAAACTTTGGCTCCACTTTGACAAAAAGGCTAAATGTATGTAAATGTTTTAGGTTTATAAAAGCCTTTCCACCTCCAACATGGCAAAACGTCTAAAGCACCAGCCTGAGCTTCAGCAACAGTCCCGGGTTCGACTGACTGCGCTCTCCAAGCTCAAACGCTGCATCAGAGAGAGGGAGAGTCTCTAAGATGCTTCACGTGGCTTAATGAGCTAAGAGAATTTAAATGTTGCAATTGAAATCTATAAGATTTTCTATAAGATTTTATTTCTTCCTCCTTCCTTGTATTGATTCCACATAGTCCTTGAGAAATTAAAAAGTGCTGAAAAAATTGAAAAGTGCTTTTTTTCCCCTCCCTCCTCAGTAGCTTCTTAATTAGGGAGGAAAATTTAAAGAAATTTAAAGTCTGGCCTAATTAATAACGTTTGTATAAAATACTGATCACAAAAATGTAGGTAATATCCCTTTATTTTTGTGATGCCGCAATATGGATTAAAAGCGCTGTTTCATTTACTCTCCTGTGCAGCCCGGTGCAAACGCTTTCAGGCTAAGAAGCGTCGTTTAATAAGGAAAATTTAAACTGCAGGTTATAGGGTTTTTTTGTGGGGGGTTTTTTCCACAAATTAGACTATTTATTCATCCGTCCGTTATCTTCTGCTTAATCCACACGGCATCGCGGGACAGCCGGTGCCCATCTGACAACTTTGGGCACAAGGGCAGGAACAACCCTAGACAGGGCGCCAATCCATCATGGGGCGCACACACAGTCACACACTAAGGGCCACTTTAGAGACACCATTAACCTAACACGCATGTCTTTGGACTATGGGAGGAAAACAGAGTACCAGGAGTAAACCCACGCAGACACGGGAACGACCCAGACCGCTCCACCCTGGGATTGAACCCGGGACCTTGTTGCTGTGAGGCGGCGCTGCTACCCCACCGAGTCCCCGTGCTCCCAGACTCCCTAATATCCCGTGTATATTAATTATTATTAAATTATTGTATTAATATATACGCCTGTTTCCATCTCTTTCCAGCCGTGATCATCGTGAGCCACGACGCCCGCCTGATCACCGAGACGCAGTGCCAGCTCTGGGTGGTGGAGGACCAGAGCGTGAATCACATTGACGGAGATTTCGAGGACTATAAGCGAGAAGTTTTGGAGGCTCTGGGAGAAACGCTGGTCAATAAGCAGAAGGAGTGATGGATTCGGATCGCACCGTCTACCCAACCCCCGATCGAAGGGCAGTGTGTGTGTGTGTTACAAGACCCGGCTGCTTCAGTCTTGTAAGTTGTATCTTCAAAGCTCCGTCTCTCTCAGAATGACACAGAGTGTCACGGGACTTTTGAACTCCGCTGAACGGCATGCAGGCTGAACTTCACTCAGACGTACTGCTATATATCCCGAGCACTAAATCCTGCGATTAAAACGGTCACAATCTGAGCTGTTAGAAACGGTGTTCTTCAGCTCTGTGTGTGTGTAGAATAAAAACGCAGTGATGGAAAACAACAAAACCCTGTGCATCTGAGAGGAAATCATAATAAAACCATTTTTGCAATACGGTTCACGTTCATGAGCTGTTTTTTTTTTTTTTTTTGCTTGCTTGCTTGCTTTCAGTTGACCATGAAATCCTGTTTTCCCATTAAATAAAAAGCAAGACGAGGCGACCTCTGGACCAGAGACGGAATGCGTTTGTTTTATAATGAAGGGCTTGAAATCACATTTAAGTTACGAAATGATGTATTCCATCTGTTGAATGTATCGTACTGCCTCTTGTTTGCCTAGAAAGAAAAATGAAAATCACAATTCAGAGTATAGTTTCTGCCAAAAGTTTATTTGTGTGAATGGTAGGACCTCCCTGATGTAGCCCATCTTCCACAAGGTTCAAAGTAGGGGTTGTTTCTATAGCAAAGCAGCTTTATCATTTTAGATCATCGACTAAGTCTCGAACCCAGGTTCTCTATTTAAACAGAAACACTCTATTCTGAAGTGCATTCTCAAAGAGCTTTTCTGCTCACCCACAGTCATGTTGAGTTACAGTAGCCTTTGGAAGCATTTACAGACCTCGCTTGATCGGATTGATGAACGAAATGAAAAGACTTCTGGATTTGTAGCACATTTCTAACAATAAAATATTCCCTTTTGCCGCACGGGGACTTGGTGGGGTAGTACCGCTGCCTCATGGCAAAAAGGTCCCGGGTTCAATCCCAGTGTGAAGCGGCCTGGGTCCTTTCTGTGTAGGTTTACTCAGGTTTCCTCCCACAGTCCAAAGACATGAGTGTTAGGATAATTGGTGTCTCCAATAGTGGCCCTTTGTGTGTGCGTGTGTGTGTGTGTGTCCAACGATGGATTGGCACCCTGTTTAGGGTTGTACCTGCCCTTGCACCCAGGTGCAAATGGTGACTCTCTTAAATTTTAGAATTTTAGTCTGTGTGACTTATTTTCCTTTGTTGACCTTAAAATTCTCGCTTTATTAAATGATAAATTCTTTACAGCACAGAGTGTGAGCTTTGAGGTGATCATTTACAAGTAAATCATCTGTTAATTGCTCTGTAAACCTTTAATTTACGAAGGCCATTAAGCCTCTAACCAGTCTTTCGGGTAAACGTGTTAACTCGGCCAAATTCAGAGACTGCCGAGTGTGAACGACCCCAAACCGGATCGGTTTCCCTGAAGATAAGCCATGTGGTGTCTAATATAAACTCGATAAATAAGATGGACAGAAATGACACTGATCTGCAATTATCGAGTGCACAGACAGATCGTTTAATTTATCAGTATTCAACCCATAATCATTTTAATCAGCCTTAACATTATAAAGAGACCACAGTAATCCTGAATGTCCACAGATCCCACAAAGTGACCTTTTCTGACTTGGAGTTTCTTATGTAAGATGAAATCCTGTGGTTTCCAGGTTATTTTGGACTCTGGAGCATTTCGATCTCGTAATACAGCTCTGTGAAAACTTTATTTGAGATAATCTTTGTAGATCTTCTTTACTCTTGCCAGTTCCCTTGGATCTGGCTCCATAGCTCCATACCACTCGTACCAGGGTTCGCCAGCCTGGTCATAGGACGGCCGCGTGGGCGTACGGCACACCGCGCCGTGGGAGTTTGAGAAATCCTCTCCGGAATAGTCTACAAACGGTAACTGGCTGGGAATCAGACCTGGAATCAAAACACTGGGTTAGAAATGGGAAGTAGTATGACCTGACCCCGTCACCGGACACCTTCGGTCTCGGTCTCTCTCTCTACATATAAACAAAGTATTTCCAAAATATAAACCCACATTACTGAAGGCGTTGGAGACTTTCTCACCGTGCTCTCTCGCCGTTTCGAGCGCTCTGCCGAGTAGTTTCTGTTGCTTCATACAGACCCCTGGAGATGAAATAAATAAAAGAGGCACAAGGTCCTCTTTAAGTGCCCATGAAGCCATCTTATCCCCATCTGTTTTAATCACGATGAAAGAGAAATGATTACCGGTGCGAGTAGGATCGTACAGAATTCCACTGTGAGGGTTTACGAACTGTTTCAGCAGGTTAACGTTCTGCGAAACAAAAACGCACGTTAGACAGTAAAACGTAAAACTCGGCCTGAGCAAAACTGAGGATCTGCTTCAATTGTGTCCAAACCTGGTAATGAACAATGATGTTTGGATCACGGCAGATCGGACACGGGTTACCGCAGACCTTATCACCCCTCTGTGGCAAAGTTAGGGAAGTTAAATGCGTTTAAACACCAGGACTGTAAAATAAAGTGTTTATTTTTTTTAAAGCAGGGACATACAATGCAGGTCTTCCTGGTCTTTTGGGGTGGTATACCACCTTTGTGGTTCCTCCTATAATCAGCCCACACTGGTTTGGATCCATAGCGCTCAATGTACTCTAAAGTCAGGATAAAACACCATTTTTTAAATTATTTTAATAAAAAAAAAAAACAAAGCCAAACGTCCAGATTAAGCAGTACCTTCACTCTCCAGATACTCCCATGGCGTGTCTTTATACCGGGAGTGTGCTTCTAAAGGGTCGGCTCCGATCTCAGCTGTATCAGATCTCAGTTTAGCAGAACTGGAAAAGGTTTGGACCGATGGAACCAGGATCCTGAATCCACCCCGTACCTTCTGCAAAATAAACCACTAACCTTGTTCGATCCTCTCATTCTTTACGCATACACAGCCTTAAACTAACAGCGTAAAATAAAGATGCTGTGGAAACCATGGGACATCTTTACGAAACTCACCTGAGTTTGATTAATTTTCTGCAAAACAACGGGAGAGACGCGACAAGCCGCTCTCACAAGGTTCTGCATGGAGGCAGCCATTTTGTCATAGGCTAGAGTTGAACGCACATGAAGCGTGGATGATTCAAAGGAATCGACTTCTGATCTGAATCAAAACTTTGAATCGGAGAGACTCGACTCACAAGCAGAGACGGCAGATTATAGTGTTTTACTGAGAGCAAAAATGAAGTCCTGCCAGTTTAATAAAGGAATATACAAGTAGGAGTTGGAGCATGGCTTAAATACGGTATTTAGCTTAATAAGAAGTAGGAAAACACGCTAATAAATGTACTCTACTACTAAAGGGACTGGGGTGACCTGGACGGAATGTACTGGACTATGGACCAACAACAGACCTACTGGACTTGGCTGACCAAGGCCCTTAACCCACAACTGCTTGGATTGCGAGACTGTATTAATTGTAAGTCGGCCTGGATATGAGCCTCTGCTAAATGACATAAATGTAAAAATGCAAAAATGTACATAACACACCGTCATGCACTATGGGACACTTTTGGAGATGCCAATTAACCGAACACGCATCTTTTTTTCTTTTCTTTTTTGGCTTGAAGAATACTTTTGGCCATGTGCATTTAGGGCACACAGTCGTGCACTATGGGCCACTTTAGAGACACCAATTAACCTAACAAGCATGTATTAGGACTGTGGGACCGGGAGTACCCAGAGTAAACCCACGCACACACGGGAAGGACATGCAGACTCCACACAGAAAGGACCTAGGCCGCTCCGCCCTGGGATTGAACCCGGGACCTTCTTGCTGTGATCACCGTGCTGGTCTCCTGTCTGACTCCATTCTTGAAATTTACTGTTTTTGAACCGACTCTCAAATCGACTCCTTCAATCGCATTGGCTACTCTGTGATAGCGCTAGCATTCAAGTTAGCTATACATCTTCAAAAAAACCCAAAAAAACAAAACCTAAATTACAGGATTTGCAATTGGGTCTAAGATGTATATGAGATGTAGATAAAGATGTATAAAGTCGGTGTGGATAAGAGACCTGTGCTATAACGTATTGTTCACGATAATACAGGTATAATTTTTTTAGACTATATAAAACATCCGTATTGTGATATACTGATGTCTTTACTTAATGATGTGATGGATTTACACAGAGTATGGAGTAATTCCATTACATGACCTGTTGGAATTGTCGGAGCACCAGATATGGGAGAAATGGGTTTTGCGGTGGTGGAGTTTGTACCAAAAAGGGGAGCAACTTTGATAGTGTGGACGTAGTTTTGGTACAAAATATCCAATGTACAACAAACTACAGTGATAAGTAAGCTACGCAAAAGCTCTGTAACAACAAATCTAATCTGTTTCACCACTTTATAGCTTGTAATTTACTTTAAAGCTTTCAGTCACTTAATATATATTACATAAATGCTTACTTTACTCTTACTTACTTATTTTACTTTATATTTTTTTTTTCATTTATTCTCATTTACATCTTTGTCATTGTTGATCTTTGTGGTTTCAGTTGCCCCTAGGGGATGAATAAAGTTTTCTGAATCCGAATCACCTAAAACAGAAGTACGTAGCTGAGCAGGAGGAAAGTAAAAAATGCCAAGAGCTCAAGTGTTTCAAAGTATAACATGTATTTTGTCGCTACTATATGTTGTTGAAATATATCATTATCATATTATATAAATATTTCAGATTTATAATATGAAACTTATTGGTGGTTTTGCGAATGTAGAGATGAAAAACCTTTGATTTGGGTGGCATTTTATACTCAAACCTGTGTAGATGTCTTTACTGCTTTTAGCTGACGAAGTCCTGCAAGAATCAATTGCTAATTTGACTGGAATTTCTAATATGTATTAATTGAAAGATTATTTTGTGTCAACCTTTTGAAAACTACAAAAATACAATTGGGGAAATCTTGCTTTTGTTTGTTGTATTCTTCATTTTTCTCGCGGAAATGTAAATTCGTTTTTTTTTTTAAAGATGTATAGCTAACTCGAATGCTATATAGCGCTTTCACTGAGAAAATGCGCAGCCAACGCGATTGAAGGAGTCGATTCAGAGAGTCGGTTTAATTAAATACTATAACCGACACCTCTGAAAGACCAGAAGAATGCACTGGTACATGGGACTGTTCGATTCCTGTAACAGTAGAGTCGACTCCTTTTATAAATCAAAAATGGAGAAACACTGAGAGTCAACTCTCGATTCGACTCCGGGACAAAGATATAATCTGTTAATCTGTCTCCCCGTTTCATTTTTCCCCCTATACCCAGTGTGGAATAATATAATCAGCTCGTAATAACGGTTATACAAACGAAAAGACTGTTTTATAAACTAAATTTGTATCCTTTCTCTCAGGTTTTTAGTTCTGTTCCTAATTTTATGAATTAGGTATATATATACACACATCACTATGTAATTGGGTATTAAAGATTTGTATGTTTTATTACTATTGACGCCAACAAAATAGTTTTTTTAAATAGAGATTTTTCGCTCAAACGATGGCATGATAGTGGGGGATGGGCAGTTTGTCCTTGAACAAAAGGTCGCTCAGAGAGAATGCGCATGCGTGTCCGTGAACGAATTGCACGTCCGAGACAAGAGAGATGACGTAAAAGTCGTCACTGGTATATAAACCCCACACCCACCCTTCCAGATCATTCCCGGATTCGACAGAGGTAAGTTTTACGCGTGCTTTATTGGATTTTCAGCGTGTTTCCTCATTGTGGTTCTTTTTTTGTTTTAAAGGTTTTTAATTCGCTGTTGATGTTATACCTGAGCAACACGGCACGGTTTTTTTGGTGTCTACTAATTTCCGTTTGTCCTTTTGCTCCGTTTCAGGTCTGAAGCAGTGAGTGAAGATCTGGCGTCGAGGATTTTTCCAAGTGTGTGAAGACCAAATCCCCCAATAACATGTTTTTTCTTCTCGATTAACGGACATTTCTTCTTTTTGGCTCCTGTTCAAGAAGGAAAAGCTAGCATTCTAGCCACCACACTCCCGCCCATAAGCCATTTTTCAGCCATAAGTTATGGTGTAGAGTCACGGCAGTTTTAAGGCTGTCTCAAACTTGTTGATAACCGTTGCTGTTTTAAGCACAAATAATTATAGGTACCCGAGACGCAGAGGAGAATTATAAATAGTAAGTGTTGACTTTCAAACCAATTCGAAATTGAACGGTCGATCAGTTTGTCTGTTGAAAAAGTGGTGATAAATCGATGAGCCAGAGCATGAAAAAGCTGTGATAAAGCGACGAAGATCTATAGAGTAATGAGCTCACATCGCAAAGTCGGCAGCGGCCACGCGCCCTGTTCTCCTTTGCGTGTGAGACAGAACTATTTTATCACTGAATCACGAAGCATAAACTTGGAATAGAGGCTAGCGGTCGCTTCTCATAAGCAATCTGTTCATAAAGATTGCCGCAGCGGTTAAAAGCAGGATTGTCAATGAACTTGTGCTTTTAATTCTTCCCGAAAGGACAGAGCTCTCACTGGGACATTTCAGCGCAATCTGACCATAAAGATTGCTCCGTGGCGGCTGTGGATATATACACAGGGACTGCATCATTGAAAATGCCAACATTTTCTTCACCGGCTTCTCGTCTCTTGTGGCGTTTCTTGGGCGAAATAAAATTAGATTTCGTGTCCGCGCTGGAGACTAGCTTCGCGTTCCGTGTAGTGTAGTCAAGAACATGGCGGGCGGGTTGTCGTTTTTGGTGCGA
>JAUZST010014417.1:0-10620 GCA_034779995.1 Parotocinclus haroldoi
ATTGGCCTTTTAAGATAATGTATTACTGTAAAGCTGCTTTGAGACAATGCTACGTTGTAAAAAGCGCTATATAAATACATTGAAATTGACCCTTATGAACACCAGGTTGTGTGACATAAGTGTATCTGAAACTATATTGCAGACCAGTGGGTCTCAGGGTGGGGTCTAGGTCTGTGTGACCCGTTTGAATTTTTATGCACATGAATTCATAGTCTTGGTCTGTAGTGATTACCCTGTATTGATCTCTAGAACGTTCCCACCAATTGACAACGGCTTCCCTGTGGACTGTGCTTTTTTTCCTTTATATTTTTATACTGACATGTGGGGCAGCACAGTGGCTCTGTGGGCAGCACTGCCACCTCACAGGAAGAAGGGTTGTGGGTTCAGGATTCAGCTTTTTATGCTATCCAAGAAAGAAGACACATTTCCTACTTATGATGCCTGTAGTGTTCTTTCTTCTAAGTTCTAAATGAGAAGAATTGCTTGTCCAGTTACCACAACCTATTATGATGATGATAAAAAAAATGAATAGTGAGTATATTTAGGCAAAAAGCAGACCTTTTAAAACGAACAGCTTCCATTAGAGTGCTAGGTTTTTTTTCAGCTATTATTACCTAATATACCAGTTAGCGTAATCATATTCCAATACTATCAAGTTTGGACTTTAGATGTTTAAATGCATTCAGATATTTGACCCTGGGGATTCCAGGTATTAATGTGACCTGTATACCGTACGTTATAAGGACTACTGCCCCAGAGTTCACCCCATGCCTCAGTGGATTAATGTCACCAGTAGAGGGGAAAGTCCTCTCAGGAACGTGCCTTGGGATTAACGGCTGAGGTGGGAAGGAAGACTGCGTGTTTCTTTAAGAGAGACTGTGTGCACGTGTGTTTCTATTGCATCCATTTCTCTTATTCACTAAATCACTTTTCAATTTTAATTCAGTGTGTATTGTATGCATTTCCTGTACTCAGCTGTGTGCTTCTGCTCGAGGTGGTGAAACAGATTAGATGTTTCCCCCTTTTGTTGTTACAGACCTTTAGCATAGCTTACACATTACTGTAGTTTTCTGTACATCTGATATTTTGTACCAAAACCACCTCCACACTACTAAAGTCACTCCTGTTTTTGGGACAAATTTCTTCACCCCAGAACCACTTTCTGCCATATCTGCTGTTCCGCCTATGAGTCACTTACTGGACGTACACCATGTAAACATGTCAGAATATCACAATATGGATGTTTTATATCATTCAAAAAATTATGCTGGGATTATTGCGAAAGATACAATACGGCTCACTCCTAGTAGGCATATATTATAGTAGTATAGTAGTATACTATACTAGTAGTATATATTTTATTCTGCATTCTTTGTATTCTCTTCTGTTATTGGTTCTTTAATTTGGTTTGTTTAATACTTTTGTTTTTTTTACTTTTCTGTGTGCTTTCGTTTATTTATTTCTCCATTTCATGCTTATTTCTCTCTAACTCTCTTTTTCTGTTTTATTTAAAGGCTGTTTTCCTATGTGATATTTGCCACATTAGTGTGTGAGCGATGGATTGCTCTGCTCTGGAGCTTCATCTTCCATTCATCACTATTTTTGTTTGGCGTTTGATGATAGTACTGTGCAGGAACTCTGGATGAGATTCTCTTATCTGGACTGGAGGTAGTGATGGAGCCTCGTTATCTGTCTCAGACACCCTCGTTAAAGAGGTGAGACTGAAATGCTTTTTCTGTCTCCCAATCATGCTTGTAAATGGAATAGTTCTGATAGTCTGGATGATAACTAGGTGATCAGCTAATCCTGATGGGTGGTTGGCCTATAGTTGCTCTATCAGGGACCAACAAGAGTCCATCCAGTGGAGCTACAGATTTAGCTTAAGCATGGTAATCTAACTTGGGTCTTAATTATTTAACAGTGCTCAATCATCTGTGAGGGTGAGTTTGTTGGGAGGACAGGAAAAGGCTTAACGGGCTGAACATGAGCCTTTATTTATCCAGCTGTCTGAATCCTAAAAGATCATTTCATATGGGCATTTGGTTATTTGTTACATTTTTGTTTCTCTTCCTATTTACATTTTTCATTCTTTGCTTTCTTGTGTTTTTTTTCTTTCTTATTGTGCACTGTATTTCCTCATCTTTTTCCTCCAGTTATTTTGTAATTTCTTGTTTCATTGTTTTACTTTTTGTTCTTCCTTTTTCTTTATTTAAATCATTATTTTACACGATTCTCTATTACTATTCTTTCTTTCCCCTTCTTTATCCTTTGTCCTTTTTCTTTAACATACTTTTTCATGTTTCACTCATTTACGTTATTTCTATTGTGTTTTTCTTTGTTCCTTTATTTTGTTTTCTTTCTTTTTAAATTGATTCTTCCATTCTTTCTTAAGTCGGTGAAGCTCTTTTGTACTTCATTCCTTTTTTCACATTTAGTGACCAAAGGTGAATTTTGTTATTTGAATTACAGATTGAATAGAAGCTGGTGTAAGCACGCAATAGTTCGTGTTTCTTTTTAGCATTGTTTTTTTTTTCTCATCCTTATTGTCAGAGCTTTTGTTTTCGTTGTTGTAATGACTGGAGATTACAGACAACAGAGCAGCTTAATCAGCTCTGAGAAACTCACTGACCCGGGATTCCTCCTTCTTAACTTCTTTCTATTTCTCTCCTGCTCTATCTCATTGGGACTGGTTTTGTTTTGGAACAAAACGAAACGAAACGAAAGATTTTAAAATCTTTATTTTTTGTAAATTGTTGTACGAAAAGCAACACATTCTTTTCCATACAGTTCTCTGTACTTTATAAGAACACATGTATTGTAGTAATTGTGTGTGTGTTATTAGCATATGGGTTCTATGCATTTCTAAGGGTTTAGGTCACTGGCACTTTGGACACTGCAAAGCCCCTTCTGATGGTTGTAGTTTCTGGTATATTGGGATTCAATATCACATAATTTTGACCTGATTCACTGGTCAGGCTAGAATGCTGGATTTGCTTAAAGCAGCATGAGACCGAGAATATATTTTATTAAATTACAGCAAGTTGCTCAGTGTTCCTTGTGACAGCTTGACCTTGCCAGGTGCTCCCAAAGAGCCAAACCTGGGGTCTTGTTTTGAAATTGTTTTCACTCATGAGCAGAGCTGAGGTCTTGTGCAACCTTAGCTCAGCCTTGGCAGACAATCATCCTGTTAGCGAATCGTCAAAGTCTGAGTTTGAATGACACAGTTTTGCGAGGTTTAATGATTATAATGTTCCTTTGCCTTGATTAATCCCAATAAAGCACCCTCCAGTGACTGGATTTATTTGTTTAATGTATTTTTTAAATGCTAAGAACAGTTAAAGAGGGTTAGATTTATCTAAACGGAGGGTGGTAGTGTGTAAAGGTTGAGCAATAGGATTGCTGGGGGCAAAGTAGATGCTGAAATCCTCAAGGCCACCCCCTATGTGTGGTCATTAAAGAAAAAGGTTTTTGTTGGTTTTGTAATGACTTAATCCTTCTCTTTAGAGCCAGATTTGTAAGAGTTCACCCCACACATAATTGGGAAAATGTGCAGGAAGTGTTAGGAACCCTTATGCAGAAAGACTTACAACTCATACAATTTCAAATAGTGTACTGCAAGTGAGGACTGTGCCTTTCTTAAGGGCCCAACAGCGGAAGAATGTAAAACTTCACACTTTGGGTCGTGTCTTCAGATCTGCACCGCCATAGTCTGTCTGGTAGAGCTCACAGTTAAGAAGGTGAAAGCTAAGGGCCCTGATGGTGACAAATTTGTGAAGCTGAGTTTTGCCATCACAACCTTTCAGCCATAACCACTGAGCCAACATCTAACCCTTCTGCAACAGTTAATGTCTCTGTAAGGCTAAAACCCCACACCCTTCACTTTCCCATGGGACTGAGGGTTGTTGGTCAGGGTGTCCGACTGTCTGTTGTCAGACAATATGGTGGCTCTGTTTGGTGAGGGCTAATCACATTTCTTACAGATGAGTAGCAACTCGGAAAATGATCGGATGGATGACCCTGTTGATAAAAGCGTGGGAAAAAATGGCAGTTTAATCTCGCTTCCTTCCTGTCTTGCCTGGGAAACGAGGTCGATGGCACTGTGTTTTTTGGCGGCACCTGGTTCTGCCTTGATAGGTCGTATCTTTTCGGAAAGCTACATAATCGAGAGTGATGCTCACACAAAAAAAAGCCACCCACGTCAGACGCCCTCAGGGCTGAGAGGAAAGCTGACTCTGTTGTTTAGGAGCCATTCAGTGGCACAATGGCCTCTGAGTAGGAAGTGGCAGAACAATTGCACGCCCACAACAGACAGGTTGTGACCTTCTGCAATGATAACCCAGCATTCCTGGAGACTGTCAGAGGAGGACGCAGGGTGCATCCCCTTACTCGTAGGTCATTGTAGGTCACAGTCCAGGTCTTGCCTGCAGGATCTCAAACGATGAGAGGTGTGTTATGAATGTATTATCAGAGGCTCTTAGGCCAACGTTAGATTTGCTGTTTTAGCAGTGGTATAATGACCCTATAACGCGTTGCCAATGATTGGACCCAGTGGGTTCAAACTGGGATTTCACAATACGTACTGCACCTTTATAAACTGCATTACAAATTCTGGTTGTATTCTAATAAACAGAATAATAGTTAATTAAATATTGGCATTATGCTTTTTCAAAAACAATCTATTCTAATGGTATTTTAGTGCAGTACTGCATGTATCTGATCTAAGATCCAAACGCTGACTTCCAAAATTCAGACCGAGTACAAAACATGGAAAAATATAATTATAATATCTTAATATAAGAAAGCAATTATTGAATCTTGTCAGCCAAAACACCTAATTCTACGACTGTTTTTCGGCTAAAAATAACCAAAGCCAAGATATTTGAATATTTATTAGTGTCCTGTGTGTATGACTAAAAGTTCCTTTGAACTTGACCATGACCTTTGTTTGTTATTTTGTATTCCATATTGGATTTAATATAATACTCAGTCATGCATGAACTCTTTAGCACCAATTCTGACATGACATGATAAACTATAGTAATGGTGGAAACAGTAGTGGTGCAGAACATGAGGTTCTAGGAAAGAGTTTTGAAGGTTCTGAATTTTTTTTATGTATGTACTTGTATGTTCTGCTGCTACTGAAGTATTCAAGCCCTGAGAACCTTTTCACATTTTGTACTGTTATAGTTTGAATTCACAACGAGCTTAAATAGGTTGCTTACCTTTTGACTGACTTAAATGTGTTTTATTGTGACACGAAGGTTAAATAAACAAAAAGCAAATATCTGCCCATTGTGTAAATGTACATAGATCAGTACTTTGTTGATCAGGTTTGATTGCAGCACCAACTAGTGTAATTAAAGTCGCAAATCTTTTCAGATAGGCTTATCAGTTTTACGTAGTAGTAGTCCCTGCTTATTGAGGGCCCAATGTAAAATATTTGGACTTTACTATTCCATAATATACATAAATACACACTTGGCAATTAAATTTTGAGATTTCAGCTTAGGATAGATTTGACCAGAATGCGTCCTCCTTGCAAATTAGGGAGTGCTTGTATCTAGATCCTGAAAGTTTTGCACTTTCTTCCTGGCAGCAATATTTGCTACATATTCTCAGTCAGGCTGAGGACTTTGACTTGACCACTCGAATACACTGATACTCTTATTTGTAAACTATTTTGTGTTGGTTTTATTTGGCTCTTTCTGTTATTACTTTGGATCAGTTTCCCTGTCCCTGCTGAAAATAATTGGTGTTCTCAGGGTGATGAGCTGTACATGTATGCACCGGTTAACGACTGCATTCTGCTCTGTAAAACAGGACGTTGACCACAATGGACACCGACTGGAAGTTTGTGCCATACATAGCCCTCGGCATATATAGGTCATAAGGCCATATCAGTTTTGATATCAATAGATCAGAGGACTTTTTTCAAAGGCTTGCCAAAGCTCCAACTTAAGACATAATACAAATTGACTATTTTAAAACCGTTTTAAGTTCTTTTCTTGCCACAGTTGCATACAGCCCAGCTTGTGAAGTGTCTGGGAAATAGTCGCGCTGTGAACAGCTTTTCCCATCTTGGCTGCAGATCTCTAAAGCTCCTACTGAGTTACCTTTGGCATCGTAGTTGCTTTTCTGATTATTCATCAGTTCCAGGTTGCAAAGAAACAACACGTGGAAAAATCTGAGGGAGTGAATACTTCTGCAAGGTACTGTAAATGATGCTTTCCCCTAACTGGGGGACTTTAACAAAACATGTCTAGAAGTAGGAGGTATTGTTCTTGGGATATGAAAGTGTATTTTTACATTGTATATACATTATCTTTGTGTGATTCGAAATGGCTGCTTTGATATTTGTGTTGTGTTATAACATCAAATTGTTAAACCACTGCCCATGATCTATGTGGGTCGATGGCTTTTCACACAGTACGTTTAGTTTGCTGTAATGTATTCGTGAATAAATAATAAAACAAAAACACCCCTCAGACTTTTGGACGCTAACGCTTGTGTGTCCGATCCACCTTGGGGATGTCACAGGATGCAGTTTTGTGTTGTAGAGGGAAAATATGCTGACTGCCCAAACTCATGACCCCAATAAAACTGGTGCCCTCTAGCCATACACAAAAAAAGCCTTCACAGCTCTGACTCAGATGTTGTATCTCTTCCATTTCCTCCCTCCTTCTGGTAATTTACAGAGTGTATTGTGTCGTTGTTAAGAGTGATGTATTGTCCTCATCCTGTTAAAACAGTGCTCCCGATTGCTTCCGGGCTCAGGCAGGAAAGTTTCAAGGACGTATCCTATGCTAAAATTGCGCCATGCGAGAGTTCCCACAGCCTAGAAAGTAGAATTATTAGGGGCCATTTTCATTATGGTAAATTCCATTTTGAGCAGTGTATCAATTAATAATATTAATTTGAAAAACTTTGCCAAGTCGAACAGCTCGAGGGATTTCAGAGGAAATGTTTTTTGGAAAGGAAGCCAACTCCCACATTACAAGAGGAAATGATGCGCGTAGCATTTCAAAAACATGACGGTTAATTAAAATGAATGCTTTCGAGTAACTGAGGAAATTCATCCTTGTTAAAGAAGGACTGATATGGTAGTGGCATTTGGAATATGAGCCGAGTTTGCTATTGGGAGACAGTCTGAGCTTGTTTTTGTCTCTCTGTTAATTACTGTGTTGCTTGAAAGGTCAGTTTCATCTGGTCCATTTCATCCTGTACATTTCTGTTTTATCCTGGAATTAAATGTAACTGGTTCCTGCGAAATCTGGTCAGCATGTAGGGATTGTTTTGTTTTGTTGTCTTTCTCATTTGTCTTGCTTATTTTTTTTCTCCTTCAACTGTGTTGATGTAATGTTCATTTTCATTTTACTGTATTTCCTTTTTTCTCATTTTCTCGTTTATTTATTTATGTTAGATTTCCCTTTTTGCTTTCTTTCTTTCCTAATTTCTTTCTTGATTACTCAGCTGCTAGAAAGGACAGTTCTTGAGGCCCTGGCTTTGAATCCTAGGTTTGTCTTGCAACATTTAAGTTCAGATGTTACTTTTCTGGAAACCTGTGATGGACTGGGGCTCTGTCCTGGGTGTGCCTCTGACTGCACCCAGTAAACGGGAGTAAAAGTGAATGCTTTCCTTTCCTTTTGATTTTCAGATTTCTTTCTGTATAAAATTAGTTTTGTACTGTCTCCAGTGACATCAGTAACACACCATCTGACAAAAATGGACTTCAGTGTATGTGTGTATGTGGCTGCATGTGTGTTGGGGGTATGTTGGTGTCCTAATTATACAGTGATGAGTGGATGGCTGGAAGGAGGAGGGCAAGTGATAATGAGGTGGCAAATGGCAGAAAGCAGAGCTCTGATACAGAGAGTTTGAGTGATGTGGGCATGAAAACTGTGTGTATGATATGAGGCCTGGGGCTGGAAGCATGTCAGGGCAGATGAGGCGGATTCTCAGATGAGCTCAGTGGAGAAGAATTAAAGTGCTGTGATGGTAGCACCTGCAAGACAGTGTCCCAGCTGCCTCACCTCCCTCACACAAACACACAAACAAAATGAGTTCAACACAGTGATGAAAAGCAAATACTAACCCTCTTATCTCCATTCTTGATATTGTGAGCCTGTACAGCTGTATACAATAGTCTATACAATTTTAATTGAAATGTTTAACGTGTCCATACAGATCAGCACTTGTGCTGGTGTAGGGTAAAAAACAAGCACATAAGAATGAAGGGGGGCGGGGTTATTTTGGTGGGAAATGCCACACAACTTGAACCATAAAGTTCTGATCAGTGTAAAGGGTCTCTAAAGCTTCTCTGGGTCTGTATCTATTCAGACATACACAGCTGAGATGTGTGTACGTGAGTCTGTCTGTGTGCGTGTGTGTGTGTGTGTGTGTGTGTGTGTGTGTGCGCGTATAAACACAGAAGCGAGCATACATGTACGGTCATGGCCAAAAGTTTTGAGAATGGCACAAATGTAGGTTTTCACAAATTTTGTGGGTCATCTCATGTTTTTTTTTTCCCTCTGAACCTTTTGTAAGATGTTTATATGTTATAATAAACATTCCATAAGGTTTTAAACTTTTGATTGACATATACATCCAGTTTAAGCAAAGACATATTTTCAGTGTTGACCCTTCTTGTTGAAGAATTCTGCAAGTTGCCTCAGCATGCTGGATAAAACCATCTGGGCAAATCTTGAGTGATGGCAACCCATACTTGCCATATGTACCAAGACGGTGCTTGGGAGTTGATTACAGTTTCTGGGTTTTAGTTTGTCCAACCTCTTTTTGAAGAATGAAGTTTCTTGAGGAATTCAGATCGGGGGACATCCTGGCTATGTACTAAAAATGTCTTTGTTTTGTTCACTGAGCCACTTGGTTATCACTTTTACCTGTGAGATCTCCAAATTTCTCATTGACCGTTGGGAGAAGTTGCTTTAAAAGCCTTCATCTCACTCTGCGTTCAACTGCACTCACACCTACCTTGTTCACTACAATCGAACCTCTATTTTTGAAGTTCTTGATGATTCGTTGTTGCTCAGTTACAAGCAGTAATGTCCTCTCTCTTTTGATGAAATGTAATGATTACTGCATGCGTTTCCTACGAGGTCACCACGGTTAGAAGAAAACCTAAAAGCTATACTACCTTTTTCATGCAACTAGTCTAATCTTCTAATCAGCACTGACAGAGTGATATCAGCTGCCCTGTCTTCATTAACCGTTTTACAAGATCATAAATTGTTAGCATACCATTTTGCAGGGCAGAAACTCAGTGACTGGAATGCAGTAATATTTGTGACAGTCATTTTTCATGGCAGGGAATGACTTTGCAATTAATTGCAATTCATCTGATCACTCCTAACAATTTAGAGTTAATATAAATTGGCACCGTAAAAACAGATGCAGCAAACTTTGAAATCCAAAGTTTGTGCCATTCTTAAATATTGGCCTCAACTGTATTGTGGTATCTTTATGTTGTTCTGTTCCATATGTTGATACACATGTGCATTACATACAATGACGGATACGCTATCCTGTTTATTCTGGTCTAATGTGTGCTGGTTTAGTCTGGTATTGTCTGATCTCATGTAGCATTGTTTGGTCTAATCTATAATTGTTTAATTTCCTTTTCTTATGGTCTGGGTTGATCTAGTCTTGTTTATTCTTGTCTGATGTGTGCCCTCTTCTTATTATCTGGTCTGGCCTGGTATGATCCCTTCTCTTATGGTCATCTGTGGTATGTGGTCTTATCTGATCTCAGTCATTCTGTTGCGTTTTGGTCTGCTCTGCTGTTTCTTTTTCTTATGGTCTGGTTTGGTCTTTTCACTTTTTGTCTTTTTCTGTGGTCTGCCTTGGCTTGTCATGGCTTGACCTTTTGTGGTTCCGATAGGTCTTGTTTAGTCAGGTATGGTCCCTTCTCTTAATGTCTGGTCTAGTTCTTTCTCTTAAGGTCTCCAGTGCTGTTGTCTGGTCTTATCTGATCCAGTCTGTTTTGTCTCATTCCTTCTGTTATGCTTTGCTCTGTTTTTGGTCTGGTCAGTTCATATCTGCTCCATTCTGTTCTACTGTGATCATTTCTATTCCATTCTATTAATTTCCTTTCTGCTCCATTTGATGCCAGTTCTGTTTTATTTTGCTGTGGTCAGTTCCCTGCCATACAGCACCAGTCTGGTTAGTCCTGTTCTGTTCCAAATGCCTCTATTCTGGTGTATTATGTTCTGCTCCGGTTTGGTCTGGGCAGCTCCAGTTTTTGTTCCATTCTGTTCCTTTTAGCTTTGGTCTGTTGTGTGCATACAGATGTGTGCTACTGTATTAACAATTTAAGTGCGTGTCTGTGTGTGCGTCTGTGTGTAAGAGCAACGCGGGATGAGCCCTGCTGAGTGGCCGCTGTTAACACCCCATCTTATTTTGAGCCACAGTCTAATTGGCTAATTAAAAAGCAGTGCTGACAACTGATTGGCTCGACTCTACTGTTCCTTCATCTCCTGTGAAAGCAGCTGCTGAGATACGGATCAGGTGCAGCATTGGGAACAATCTGCATGATCACACACACACACACACACACACACACACACACACACACACACACACACACACACACACACACACACACAC
>JAUZST010014418.1:0-10620 GCA_034779995.1 Parotocinclus haroldoi
ACACACACACACACACACACACACACACACACACACACACACACACACACACACACACACACACACACACACATCTTCTGCTTATGCTCAGAATCTGACAGCATTCATTACCAGTGCCTTTACCCACCTTTACCTCAGACAAACCACACACACACGCGCACACGCACGACTATGCATAGAAACCCAGTTCTGATTCAGTACTGATTCCAAAATTCTAAGAACTGAAGCTGTTAAAGAATAATTTCCTATTCATGAGTTTTATGTTTCAAAAACAGAGCATCAGTGCAAAAATGTACCTGTATGCTCAAAAGTATGGCTGTACTTTGAGAAGGAAAATTGAGATATGAGTGGAAGGTTGATCTGTTGTAAAGGAAGGTTGCACCTCCAACGTGTTAAAAACATCTAAAGTAAAAGCTTGATGTTGAGCTTCAGCAGTGTACTTGGTTCAGCTGTACTCTCCTAGCTCAAATGCTGCATTTACTGGGAGAGTCAAAAACAGTTAACGTGAACATTTTTATATATATATATACCCAAGAACAATGACCTTGGAAAAACAAACTTCTTTCAATGACTACTGGTAAAAAATAATTTGTGCTCCTGAAATGACAAACCTGTCATACAAAAGGATTCTGTAAGTTGCTCTGGATAAGGGCATCTGTTTAATGCTGTAAATGGACGTAAAACACAATGTAAAAATGACTTTCCCTTTGGCTCACATGTACATCGTCTCAGCAGTATAGATTATTAATGAGTAATTAAGTGAAGTTTGGTGTTTATAGGTCTGTGCTTTAGTACATCATGCCATCTTAAGCTGTTTACTTATTATAGGTTTAAATTGGGGGGAAAAAAGCTTAATATAAAATTATCGCTTTAGGAGTTGAAATAGGAAAAAACCTTCTTTAAACAGACATTCTTTATATCTAAATATTTGGCACGTTTGTTTCACCAGTTTGGAAATGAAACACGGACTCGATAAGAATCAGAATCGATAAGTAAAATCTAAATGAGAATTAAAATCGACAACATAAAACAATATAAATACATATAAGCAATACCCAAACACACACACACACACACACACCTGCAGTTCTTAGTAATGATGTTTTGCTATTTTTGTGTGGTCTCAAAAACCATTTTAAAGCACCTTGTGAGACTGTCCAGCACCTTATCTATCGACATAATTTTGTAAACCACACAAACCAGAGCTATGATTCGCTCATGGACCATTACACCCACCCCCCACCCCCAGAGGGTGGATTCCCCTGTTCATTCAGTTTTCTTTTTTAGCTCAGGTGGTACGTTTCAAATCCTGGAAGTACTAAACACTAAAGGAGCTCCACCAAACAGGATGCTTTAACTATACTCACAAAGAAATGTACTCTGTGGGCACAAATTGGTTATATGGGCGCTGTTAGTGGAGCTGATGTCATAATGTCAAACACAAGTAAATACATGCATGCGTGATTAAACACCCTAAACATTTCTTCTTATATGTTCACGCTGCAGCATGCTCAACATTAACATCCACGGCATTACAGAGGGCAGTACAGTCAGCCCACGCTGCTCTCTTATTCCTCGTACACGTTACTCCAGAGTACAAATTATTTACTACTACTACTGTAAAAGTTTCCAATGCTGTACCAGTCCAGGGTTTTGAACATCAGCATTCAGTCTGCTTGATGTTTCCCCTGACTCCACATGAGTTTTTAGCCAGGTGGCTCGGTTTCCTCCCACCTCACAAAAACATATCGGTAGGTGGATTGTGTATTCAAAATTCAGTGTTGTGGCTTAGTGGTTATGGCTTTAGACCACTAACTAGAATAACGCGAGTTCAGACCTCAGCTCCTTCGAGCCACCATTGATGGATGATTGTCATTTAGCAGATGCCCTTATCCAGACTGATTTGCAACTGATACAGTCTTACAAACCTTTCGTGGGTTAAGGAACTTGCTCAAGGACCCTACAGTGGTAGCTTGGCAGATGTGGGATTTGAATCCTGGAGTCCATAGTCCAGTATCTTAACCACTAGGCTACCACTGTCCCAAAGAAGACCCTTAATATTGAACTCCTCAGCTTAATTGAAGCCACTCTACATAAGGGTGTTTGCCAGTGATGGAGACTCGAGTTGCAAGTCTGACACTCAAGTCCCTAATCAAGAACAAAACTTAAACTCACACCAAAGACCTGATTCAGATTCTAAAAACTCAACTCCGATTCACATTAGGAAACACTAGGAAACCCTAGACTTGACCCAGACTCACATTAGAGACTAGAGGTGTCTAATATGTTTGTTTGTTTTGTTTATTTGGTTTATTTAACATCACGATCAGCACCAGTGGCATCAGCATCTAAGCGACACACACAAGGTTATATCTATACAAACGTTTATCTCAAGACTAGTCATATCTATACACTCAAGTCAGTGCCTATTTAGAGTAATCAGTTAACCTAATGTGCATGTCTTTGGACTGTGGGAGGAAACCGGAGTACCCAGAGTAAACCCACACAGACACGGGGAGGACATGCAGAGACTGATAAGTCTCCCAGCCCCAATGCTTAATTCAGAAATTATACAGTTTAAGCTTTTCATTTAAATAACAATATTCTTTATACCTAAACATTTGGCATTTTTTAATCCCCGTTTTGGGGTCATGACTTGGCATTGTTAAGAACTGGAATCGGAATCAATAAAATGCAAACAATAGTGAACCCCAGTAGAATATGAAGATTAGGACAAATGTTGGGTGTCAGTTGTCCATAACGGGCTTAAACCAGTCTAGATACCAGCAGAAAAACAGAACAGATTAATACTGCAAAGAATTGCCTTATAGCAAGAAAAACATCCGATGACAAGACGTAATGCTGCCAGTTCAAGCGATTGAGAGAGATGGGTTCAACCAACTTTGGCAAAATCTTTTAAAATATTGAGATCATTTTTGTCAGTATTGCACATCTTTAATATGTACTCAACTTGCCTCAGGCTCATGCTAGAGACCCGAGACTTTACGAGGAGACATGCTCCACACACCCAAGATGAGACACACAAATAACCAGAGAGTCAGATTTGCACGCCAGATTTCGTGAAGCGTTTCTGGTTTGAAGTCAAAATTAAAATAAAAAAAAAAAAAAAAAAGCCGTTTGCTCTGTTTCATTCAGTTCACTCTGATCATCAGACCTATATTGTCTCTCTCATCTTTCAGGTGACCAAGGTGGCCACCTCTCGGCCTCTGCCTGAGAACCCGTACCACTCAAGAGAGAGACCCGAGCCCAACCCAGTGATCGAAGCCCCACTTGAGCCTGCCAAGCATGGCAGCCGCACTTTTTTCTGGAGCTGGTGAAAAAGGATGTCTGGTTGTCCCAGTTAAGCCCAGCACCCTGATGGACATTTCCAGAACTCTGCGGACAGTGACTGAACAGGTACTTGACCTACAGTACCAGTCTGCTATCCCTTCATGTAGAAGTGTAACAAATAGAAAAAATGCTGTGCTATTGAATAAATGGAATTAATTTAAAAAACGTGCTTCAGGTTTTCTTTACTGTCATCATCATCCTAATAAACCCACATGCATATCTGCTCATTTTTACTGTTTTCACCTGATACCTGCTGATTTTTAGATAAACAGGATAGTTACTTGGACATTGCTGGTAATCCCATATTGGGGCAGTTTGTCTGTCAGGACTTTTATTGTACTTGGACCTTTCTCGGCTGCTGCCTGATGACTTGTTGAAAGTTTGTGACAATGTTCATAGTTAACACCACTTTATTCCTAGTCCTTGGTTCCCCTCCCCCTTTGGTTTCCATTTGATGAAGTAGAGACCACAACCAGGCCTCCCTTGTTCCTCCTGGACTCCCAACATCCATGTCATTTTTTTAGCGAGGGGTCTGGTTTTCTGGCGTTAAGAATTTCAGTCGACCAGAATTCCAGCACATGTTCACTGAGTTTCTGCCTTTCTTCCAGTTCCACAATTGATGTTCCAATGTTGGTTGAGGTTGTGGTCTGCGCTCTGGTTTGTCTCTGCCACATTGATGCTGAAATTTTGCTGGTCCAAAAATGCCTTGCATTCTTTCTGCCTTTTTATATCAATATCATTATTTTTAAACCTCTACTGTGCATCAAGTTTGATATCCAGTAAATATCCCCTATAATATGACCCTGTCTACCATAATCATACAGCTGTAAATTGAGCACATGGCACAGATATGGTACTGGAATATTCACTATAGACTTATGTTCAGATTTTCCAAAATTACCTATATGAATTGCAGTCACTGTAATTTTCCAGTCATCAACTATTAGAGAGAACAATTGAAAGCTTTTTGAACAAACTGCCAATGATAACAGTATATTAAAAAAAAAAAATAAAACACTCAAAATGCATGTTCTAAATTATTATGCACAGCAGTTTTCAACCTTCAAAACTTTATTCTAGGTGATGTTACATTTGCACATAGGACCCCTTGTTCGAAAAGAGCTTCTGAACTCTCTCGTCCATTGAATTGATCAGGTTTTGAATGGTATCTGCATTAATTGTTTTGCATGGGGACAGAATACCCTCCCAGAGCTGTTGCTTAGATGTGAACCGCCTCCCGCCATCATAGACACTCCTTTTGATGATGCTCCAGAGGTTCTCAATGGGGTCGAGGTCAGGGGAGCATGGGGGCCACACCATAAGTTTGTCCCCTTTTATGCCCATAGCAGCCAGAGATGCAGATGTGTTCTTTGCAGCATGAGACGGTGCGGTATCATGCATGAAAATGATCTTGCTGCGGAATGCACGGTTCTTCTTTTTGAACCATGGCAGGAAGTGCTGTTTGAGAAACTCCACATACATTATGGAGGTCATCTTTACCCCTTCAGGGATCCTTAAGCATCCAAAACATTACTCCACCTCCTCCTTGTTGGTGTCGTAGCCTTGTTTGCATGGGCTGTCCATCAACCAGCCATCCTCCATCCATCTAAACCATAGAGCGTTGCACGGCACTCATCGGTGAACAAAACAGCTTTGAAGTCAGTCTTCATGTATTGTTTGGCCCACTGGAGCCGTTTCTGCTTGTGTGCAGTGGATAGAGGAGGTCGGCAGGATGGCTTACGCACAGCTGCAAACATCTGAAGGACCCTGCATCTTGTTGTTCGGGGGACGTTGGAGGCACCAGCAGCTTCAAAACCTTGTCTGCTGCTATGACAAGGCATTTTTGCAGCTGCTTTTTTAACCTGACGTAATTGCCTGTTGGAAAGGGTCCTCAATTTTCCCATATCAGCACGCACACGTGTGCGCTCTGAATCAGCTACATACTTCTTGATTGTGCGATGATCACGATGAAGCGTCTTGGCAATGTTGATTGTAGTCATGCCTTGGCCTAGACACTCCACAATTTGTTGCTTCTCAGCAGCCGACGCATCCTTTTTCTTTCCCATTTTGTGTAGGCTGCTTAATAATGTGGGACAGCCTTCTTAAGTAGTCTTGCCTTTAATTGGCCAAACTAATTAGCAAAATTCTTACCTTATCACCCCTAAACACTTTTTTTCTTAATAATTTGGAACACAGTGTATACACTCACTGGCTATTTTATAAGCTACACCTGTTCAACAGCTTGTTTACACAAATGCCTATTTAGCCAATCACATGGCGTTTGAGGCTATAGTTTACACATTCTCACATACAACAGTGAACAAATAGGAGATTGTAGAAAACAATAGATGAAAACGTTGCCTCGTTTGTCTTGATGTGTGCTGTGACATGGTCAGAATTTGGTATAATCAAAATGAAAGCATGGACCCCCCCTGCCTTGTCCAAATGATTTAGGGTGCTGGTGGTATAATGGTGTGAAAGATATTTTCTTGGCACACTTTGAGACCCTCAATACGAGTTCATATAGGGACCATATTCATCTCTTTATGAGCAGAGATTCACTGTTCCATCCACCAGTGAGCTGATTCGGCCACCATGCCACAAAGCTCAAATCATCTCAGACTGGTGTCTTTCACATGACTGAGATCACTGTACTCAAATGGAAATTGCCAGATCTCGGGCTAATGGAGCACCTTTGGGATGTGGTGGAACAGATGTGCAGGATGCACCATGGATGTTCAGCTGACAGATCTGCAGCAGCCTCATGATGTGACCTGTATATAACAGCATTATGTACATAAATGGTATTCCTATTCCTACACTGTAACCTTTGTGCATTCACTGTATAAAGCGTCTCTTACAAACAAGTTCTCCAAACAACCAACATACTTTTGGGTGTTAACGTAAGAGAATAAATAACATAGAGAAGGGAAAATGTATTACACAAGCTCTTTCTTAAACCCCGAGGCAGCAAAAATGGTCCCACGTTCTTACAATAGCTATAATTAATACAAGTGCTATAGAGCAACTCCAAAAACAGAGGGCATATTTTTAACATGTCAGCATGAAAATGGTAAGAACCTGTTACTAATGACCATAGACAAGCTTTTAAATAAAAGAACGCAGCATCAAAAACACATAATAAAGCTGTAAATTGTGTGGCTTTTGAGCCACCCACTGAGCTGGGAACACCCTCAGGAGATATCAGCATTTCATTAATGATAATAATACTGTTAAATTAATAAAAGAAATCGTTTCCAAGCTTCCACTACGCCAAAATGAAATGTGCTATCAGTGCCATAGACAGTCATATTAGTACTCGACCACATATCAATAAGGAGTCTCGATCCTGACGAGCTTGCTAATGAGTAGTATTACTGCTTGCTGATCATCTATTTACTGCAGAGGCAACATTAACATGATTAACATTTAACAGTTTGTCTGTGTGGAGAGGAATGTGAAGATAAGTGCATTTGTGTATCTATTTCAGGGTTCTTTTAATTCTACATCACATTTTACATGGCCTTTTAAACTTCTGGATTTGGAGCTAATTAGTTGGTTTCAATGTTGCACCATTGTTTGATTGCTCTGTGTGATAAGAATGCTGAGGGCATTTTCAGCTGTGTATTTTGGGTCCACATCCTTACAGTATGACACAGTAACATTAAGTTCTTGCATCTGCTAAATTTATGTATACAGAGTCGCTTTAAGAAAGCAGTCAAACCTTTCCAAATGTGAGAAAACCCTTTGGATTTATGTTTGAACGCTTTTCTTTTTTAGCTCACTTGATCAAATGAGTTTCTGCTTGGTGTCGGAAACCAAGCCGTGACCACACAGCAGAAGTAGCTCCCCATTCAATCAAGCTCCTCATCTTTGGTTGTATGGTCGTTATGCCTGATAGTGTCCCTCTGCTACACTGTGGTTCCTCATTGCTCTCGCAGATAAAGATTAAAAGCCCCACCCTCTTGAGGTGAACAGCACTGTTTTAGGTCCTTTTGCATTCTGTTTTGTAGGGATGAGTGGTATTGATACGGTTTTCATCCTGTCGCACCGTCGCATACAGTATCACCACTCGGGCTGACAAACTTGACAATATCAATAATTACGTATTTTATTACAAAAATGCAATTATTTGAACATCAAACGTCACAATGACCACACTCCACACGAGTAAAAAAAAATGGCAGATTTTGAGGACTATGAATACGTTTTACGCCGCTAAAGCCGAATGTATTTACAATATTGTTTTCGGAGACACTGACAACTACAATGGGGAAAGTTGGAATATCATTTGATGAACACAAATTGTAACCCCACTGTTTCTCATCATGCAGTGACAATTATACATGAATGTCCTTTTCTTTAGCTGTTTATTGAATGTTTTTATTATTATTTTTTGACTGCTCTAGCAGTGCTTGAATTAGGAAATTCCAGAATGTGAAGCAGAAATGTTGATTGATGCGTCACATTTGTGAAATGCCGTCACCGTTTTTGTCTTTTCTCACTGGCCCAGCCTCGGTCAAAATGAATAGTCAAAGTGGGGCATAATTTAAATGCTATGGCTGTTAAAGTCCGGAGAACTGAACTCTGTTTCACGGACATACTGCAGGTGGTCCCAAAAACCATAGACCCACGTTCCAATCTGGCTTAAATGCCTTGGTTTTTTGTGTATTCCAGGTTTCCCGCCATGTGTCGCGAGCACTGAGACAGCGGCAACATGATCGGAGGACTTTTCATCTACAACCACAAGGGCGAGGTTCTGATCTCCCGCGTCTACCGCGATGACATCGGGTAAGCGACATCTGTCCAAGGGCAACTCTGCAGGGCAACGTTGTGCTTAAAGTAATAAATGGAGATTTAAAACCCCTACAATTAAAAATTCTGCTCACAAAAATTAGGATATATGTTTAAAATCTGATCCTGTCCATATCCCATCGCTGTCGGTGTGTTTTGGCAGTAAATATTCATACACCCTACTGACCAGTCCTTGTGTTACTCTCATCCAGTTTAACCCTCATGAATAGATCACTTGCTACTCAATCACCATAATTGAGTTTGCATCTCATTTGCGTAATCGTAAACAATTTTTGTTTTCTTTTTTTTTTTGGACTTTTCATTTGCTTTTCTCATTATCTTGTTTCACGAAATAAAATCGAATGGTTTTTTTTTTTTAATTGGTTCATTTTCATTTTGAAATATCCCCCATTTTTTGTAAGCAGTGTAATTTCCTGTGGTTGGGTAGCAGTTAAGCTATTGCACTGCAACAGCTGCCACAGTGACTTGCTTGCATTGTAGAAAGCCATCTTCTAAATAATGTAATATATATTTTTGTAGTTCTTTTCAGTTACATGTTGCATTAAATTGGGTTGGTTACAAGAAAGTGTCATAGTGTGATTTTATTAATGGGAATAAGATCAATGCTGCAGATTTTTTTTTGCGGTTCAGGACTATTAGGGGATATAATTAAGCATGCGAATGATCACATAGAAACCAGGAGAATGTTGACTTCTTGCTGAGGGGAGCACGAAGCTGTGTAGCACTGCCTTAGCTGAAAATGTGCCTATGTAGTAAAAGGACGGTATTTGCTAAACAAATGAGGTGAAACTACAGATAAGTTTATGTGCTGGAGGAGCGCTTTAATGTTTAGGTGACACTGGGTGTGCTACAGCAGGACAGCTAAAATGTCTGCATTGTGGACATTTTTCAAAATGAGTGAGCACGACATAAAGCAAGCAGGAGCAAAACTTGATCAACCTTGGTTTTTTTTAACCTTGATAACTTAAAAGGGAGCATTTAAAACTGCTGTCACCAGTGTGTGTGTAAGGACAGTAGGCCTGTACAATATGAGGGAAAATGTACAATCAATTACTATACCACTTGCGATAAACTAACAACTTTGAGTGTACGTTGAGGTGCACAATATGGACAAAAATTATATTTCCCAGTATTATTGTGAAATATGCTCATCAGTGTGTCTCTAATCTGTCTTAAATAAATTGTTTTTAATGAAACCAGAATGATTTCAGCTGTTTTGCAGGTTTATTTAAAAAAAAAAAAACTAATCAGCATTAAATCAATCAGATCAAAACAAAATGCTTACACTTATTAAAATTTGTAGGCATGTTGGTAAAAAGAATGTCCCAGGGTGGAGTGTAGGGGTGGGAATCTCTAGGTACCTCACGATTCGATTATGATTCAGAGGGCAACGATTATCGATGCATCTCGATTCGTGTTTTTTCAGTACAGTTTTTTTTTTCAGATCTATGGCGTCAAAGGTCTTAAAGAACCAAAACACCCCTAACCAAAAATTCACTTTGTGTAATAAAAACCAGTTTGTAAACAAAATTTCTATTTTGAGTTCAATATTCTTGAAGTCTCCGTTTTTGCTTTCTTTGAACTTTTTCTCCGTTACGCTTCTCTGTCTCGCTTCAAACAGTTCAGCAGTCTGACTGTAAGCTTCATTATTAAAAGGCATAATCGTTAAAACTAGCTGATATGAGAAAACATAAGCACACAGCTTCCCTGTGTTTATCACCTACCATTTTCCAATAAAAGAGTGGCGTTCTTTTGCTTACGTAGCGGGGCTTCACTCCAGCAGCTAATGATTGCATAGATCCCTCCCAACCCAGTCTAAAAGTCAAAAGCGAGAAACTTTTTGAAGTGCATGCGAGACAGAGTAGAAGCACAACGGAGAAAAGGCACAAAGAAAGCGAAAATGGATACTTCAAGAATATTAGCACTAACTAACTGAGCTCTGTAACGTCAAAATTTTTCGCCCACCCTAGTGGAGCGACCTGGGTCCTTTCTGTGTGACATTGACCTTGTATATAGATCTAACCTTGTGTCTTTCTGATATGGCCACTGATTTGCCAATATCAACATCACATAAACCAAAATGAATGTTACTGTCTGTCTGAAATTCAAAAATCCACTAAAGAGTGACTCGAAAATTTCGAAATAAGTTTCACATTAAATCACATTATTGTGATTTTATACGAGCCAACACTCGATTATGTGGGACTGTCACTAGCACTATGTAGCGGCTAATGGCTACATGTTGTACACGCTGTTGTTACCTAGTAAAAGAGTTGTACTGCATCCTCGTGTCCGTGAATGATTACTAGAAGTAACTATAGAAGTAGTATTACTATAGAAGAAGTATTAATATTATATAGTGAAAACGGAAACATTCAGAAGTTAATACATTCTACAAAAGAAACATGACTGAAGCAGAGAAGAAGGTTTGGCTTAAATCCTCAAAAGTGTGGG
>JAUZST010014419.1:0-10619 GCA_034779995.1 Parotocinclus haroldoi
TTAATTGATTACTCTAAATTGACATTGACTTATGTGTGTGTGTGTGTGTGTGTGTGTGTGTGTGTGTAAAAACAATAAGATCAGGAACAAATTAATCTGATCTATGTTACTCCTCATGGGTAAATTTGCATATTGCAAATAGATTGCAGTTCGAACGGCCTTCTGGAACCAATGCAGCTTTAATTACGTGGTTCCACTGTATATCTAATCTAATAATGGCCTATTGTACCTTTTCATCCAGATATTTAATTGTGTACCCACCCCTCTGTCCCAAACGTATGCCATTGTCCCTTCACCAGCTTAACCCTAACCAGACCGTTTAACCTGTCTGGTTCTGCTAAATGAAAAGCTGACCTGCATCCAAAACACAGCACATTCTGACCTTTCCTGGGTTTTTTTTTCAGAAATGATATTTGTCGCTGTTCTGCAGTTTATGTTTCGGCACTTTTGAAAATAAACTCGTCAAGATGATGTCTGAACTGCCGGTCTCTGAAGTGCTGTAATCGTGCTATTGTTGCATTTCGCAAATTATTCCAAGCGAGCATTTAAAATGAAGGGCTTTTACGATTCTGATATATGAAATCATTATTTGGGCTTCTTAGTCCAAGACCCCTTCCTGGGGCAGATAATTGAAACAGCAGCACTTCACTGAGGTGCATCAACATGAATCGCTGTGCGTGCAAATGGAGGAACAGAATGTGATGCTTTTTTTTTTTTTTTGCTGTGGCGACTCTGTGTTTGTCTCCAGGATGAGCCAGAAATGTTTTAGTGACTTCCACATGACTGGCCGTGTGCTTGTTTGTTCTTCTTCACATATCGCCATCAATTCTTTGAGAAGTTCTTTGTCCCTAATCATGCACAATGAGGTGTCATGCATCATTTAAATAATGACATGAATAGTCCAGCCGTGTGATGTTCACCTCTGGGAAAGCTGCCTGTCGCCTCCAACTTTCCCCCAATGTCTTCATTTGTGCATGCAGAGGGTGGCAATCGTGGAAGCTCAATGCTAAGTGTATTTTCATAGAACACACGTGAAGAATCTAGGAAACGAGGTCCGTCTTGTTTCCGCTGTCACTGGCCTTAAATGGATAACTGCTAGGTAACTAGCTAAATTGTTCGTTTTAATCGATTGTGACCTTATGTAGCCATACAACAAGGAATATTATCAGGGTTGGTGTTGCTCGGGCGCCTAGCAACAGCATGTCATGTTACAATACATGTTCACATGTACCCGTGTACAAGTCTAAAGGCAGAAGCTGTGTGAGACTGAAGAACACAAAATCTCGGATTAAAAAATGGCCCAAACAGGGCAAAACAATAAGCTGTTACCGATCTTAAAATCAAACCATTAACCAGAAACTTAGTGGGATTGTTTCCCCGTTGTGCAATCAGACAGCTTTTCACAGAGAAAGAGAAGAGTCAATATTATTTTTAACAGTTAGAAGACGCTCGAATCCAGAGCGATGACTATGCGGCTTAAGGGTCTGGCTCAAAGCTTTAGCAGTGCTGAGCTTTGAACCTTGGACATTCTGATCAATAGTCCAGTATTTGAACCACTGTCAGTTCAGTCCCATGGTTACCCTCAGCACTGATGACAGAGCAAATGATGTATTTAGGAATTTAAATCTGGACTTTGACCAGGCTAAAATGAGCCAGATGGACTCTTCTCAAGCTTCTTCTTTGTAGTGTGGGCAGGAGCATGGTCTGGTTGAGAAAAAGTATACGTTTGTCCGTCTTCAGAAAACATATTTGCAATTATGCGAAGCCTTTCTGCCGCAATTTCCTGTACAGTGCTCTAGAGCAGCAGCTCACCAGTACCAGCAGCTGAAAAGGCTCCTCCTTTACCGTAGCAGAGGTGTAGGCACTTCTCACCAAGTCTTAGAAGACACGCCTCTGGAGCAGCACCACACAACTCAAACTGTGATTCACGTCACACGAACCTGTATGAGTGAAACCTTCTACTAACTGTTTTTCTTCACAGTTCCTTGTTTGCTGAGGCAATAGTTTGACCCGTTTAACCCAGTACCATAGTCTAAAAAAAGTCTTAAAGTGTGTTTATTAAGTAAAAAAACAACTATTCAAGAGGCTATCTATAGCCAGACACTTGATAACAAGGTCTTTATTGACGTCTATTTTGTCAGTCAATCCGGGTTGAATAGCAGCTGGGTTATGGGCTTCGTTTTGTACCAATACTTCTGCAAAATGTAGCATGTAGTAAGATTGTATAAGAACGTTCTATGGAAACGTCTGTGATAATCACCTACACAAATACCTGTAACATTTTTCCTGTTGTATTCCAACCAGCAGGATTGGTAATGGTTACTTTAGTTTCCTGGTTAATTTCTGTGCTAGTACAAATGGTTCTTATGGGGTTTACAGCATGCATACATGTTTAATACCTGATTCAGACTCAACATTTGATCCAACTAAATATTCCAGACTTCTGTTATATTACATTATTTAGCTGAAGACTTTACCCAGTGCAGCTGACAACTTTTCAATTGAAAGGTGTTGCTCTGGGACAGACCGTGGCAGTTTGGTTTAGAGTTTAGAGCTTTGATTCGAACTAACAACCTTCTGATGAATAGTCCAGAGCCTAAATAACTGTCATCAGAATATTAAATATGAAATCTTTGCAGATTCCTACCTGCTTGAATAGGACATTGTTTTGTTTTGATTGGACACCCAATAGATCATACAAAAAAAGATGAAGATGAAGATGTGACGTCAAAGATTCACCCACGCTGAATCTGTGGTCTGCAGTACATGACTGCATGACAACAGCCGTTTACCAGTGGAGAGGTTTTGGGCCATGGTGGGTGGAGTGATTCATGTTTCATGCTAAAGAAGAACATTCGAATGAGCAAACTGAATCCTAAAAGGCAGACCAGAACATACGGAGTTAGCACTACTGGCCAATGAATGCGTCTGCTCCTGCGTCAGGAAGCCTATAATTAGGGGTTATGTGTTCTTACACTGCTCTCAAAAATTAGGCGATATTTCATTTGAAAGCATCCCTTCATTTTTGAGCGGTATGATTGCCATTTCCCATTTCAAATCTGATTCGTTTGTGCTTCTTTGATTTTTCTTTTTGTTCATTGAACCAGCCCCGTATCGAGCCCTTTTTTTGTATTATGTTTGGCTCACTTAATCTGGACCATGTTTAAACATGACACATTGATGCTTTTTATTCCTCGTTCTTGATTTTAAACCAAAAAAGGATTTGTTAATATGTGCTCGTATGTTTACAAGCTTATACTTCTCAAAGAGCTTCTGCAACGCACAGAAAATAACACAAACTGTAATAAACGAGATGGCTGTCCTGACATTTAATGGGCATCCGAACTCCTGTTCTCTCCTCCTCCTGTCTTCTGTTCTTTAGTAATGAAATCATTAAGCACAGTTCTTTAACGTTGTATTTATGCCACAACTGTTATTTTAAGTTATAAACATTATATTCATTTACTGGTCTCTTCTTGTAACCTCACCCCCTGTGTTTGGTTTGTTAACACATCTTTGACCTGTTCTGTGTTTGCACATCTATCAAACAGTTCAGTTCTCATACGAGACGGTTCTTTTTTCCAAAATAGTACCCGATATCAGCACTGCATGTTTCTGTGAGTGCTGAAAGGATGTCTTCATTACTTGGATGAGACATTTTGTCTTACCAGTGTGAAAAGAATTTGAACCAGGTGGTAAAATAAAAAAAAAAATGCACACCATCCTGTGGTGTATAGTTATGATAGTTATAGTTATGAGGCTAAAACAGCGGAATGTTTCACATTTTTGCGCCACTTTACCGTGTTGGGTTTGGTGTGCAGTGCCATTAAGAAGCAATCATTATCATTTCAATAGACCACCGTTTGCAAAGAGGTTTCGTAATACTGAAGGCCTGATCAAACCCAAAATGCACTTGCACAGCTGCTGTATGTCAGTTTTAACTCCAAGTACTTTAAACAGCTCTTCCAGCCAACTGCAGAATGATATACATGGTATATGGATGGCATGATATTCGTGGTTGACTGTCTGCCTCTATTTGGAGCCACACTGACCTGTACTGAATACAGTTTTTGTATGGATTTCTGCCACGGACAGCATTGCTGGTCCAATTTTAGAGCCATTCTAAACCTGTTCTCACCCCTGAAGGCCAAGTGACAGTTATGTCTATTAATGAGACCAGCATTCATCATCATTCACACTCCACCACCTTCTCTACGCTGTCTTACAGGCACAATCGCTCAGAAACGATGCCTCAAGCAGCCTAATATGCTGTCATTGCTCCATATGAGTCATCTCCAGTGCTAAGATTAGTTCTGCTTATTTACCCATTTTTACTACTGACCCAGTATTTTTCCATTTCTATTATTGAAAAGTTTTACACGTTGCAGTGGTGAGAGGAGAAAGTTAAATGAGCCAGTGTTGACTTTTTATTCCGGTTCCGTTATTTACTGTTGCAGAACCCCGTCTCAGGAACTCCAGTGGTTTCAGTGTTAGTTCATTGTAATTTACATTCAGATTTTGCAGTTTAGGATGGCTGTGTTTACAGTTACTGCTTTGTTTTTAATGACACTGGTCGGACAGGTTACTCCACAGATACAGTTGGTAACTTAATACAGTGAAATGCTTGTGCTTCTGTTTGGATGCTCCTTCTACATGGAGTGAAAATAAACACTTTCTGTTCTAATTCGAGAACAAATAATACAGGATGTATGCACACAAAAAAAAAGAAAAAAAAAAGTTTTTAGAACAATGGTTTTTGCTGTCAAAATTCTGTTACTTCTGTGTGGAAAAAAATGCTTTCATTCCTGCCACTCCTCCAAAAAAAAAAAGACCATTCCTGATCAAACTCCTTCAGACTGTAGAAGGGTGAACTTGGCATTCTGATGAAGCTGTAAGTGTAAGGGGAGGTCACATTAACTACTTGCCATTCCACTGCAGCCTTTCAAGTTTAATACTGCACACAAATTCCCTGTATTTTCACATTTCCTGTTGCGTTCCGATTGAAAGGACAATAAATAATTACATGTGGTCAATGTAGCACCTCTGCCACAGTTGGGACCCTGAGCAAGGCCCTTAACCCACAATTTCTTGAATTGTAAATCCGTATGAATTGTAAGTCGCTCTAGATAAGGACGTCTGCTAAATGAGGGAAATGTAAATGTAAATGTAAATGTACCAGCAAATCCGGTGGTGGACTGGTGATCTAAGACTTTTGCACGCTACTGTATGTTAAATATTAAGCTGTTCGTAGCTTTGAATGAAAATCCTACTCCATAGAATTAGTCGTATCCTCTCTGTGTTGTAAGTTACCCTGTTTTGAGGATGGATACATTACGTATGGTATCTTTCTCCGTGTAGGAGCAGTCTTTCCAGAGGGGTCCCCTGATGGAATGAAGCCATTACAGGCTACAAGGTGTACCTCATGTTAAGAGAATAGGGAACTATGCAGAACCAAAGTGGGAGAGAAGACACACAGTGGAACACGAGAGGACATAATTATGTACATAACGTACAGTACAATGCAAAATCGTAGGTCATTGTTGGATGGAAAAGAAGATGATAAGATAAGATAATGGTCATATGTAATTATTCCTCCGTCTCTTCATTAGAATACAGGCAGAAAATACAGGAAACTTATATGCAGGATTTATAAAACTAAAAGAATCAGAGAAAAACAGCTTCCGTGCCACTGCTACAGCTGCAACTCGAACTCCCCCTCACCTTACACTTGAGCAATTACGGCATCTGGTAGCTTCATCACGATCCCAAAGCCTGATCAGGAATGGTCTTTTTGAAAGCGTAGCAGCCAAAATAACCTTTAAGGTAGAAGCCAAGCAATTTTGTTCTGACATTTGTGGGTTTCTTTATATTTTGTGTCCATATTTTCCTTTATTTTCTGTTTGTATCTTAATAAAGGGATTGAAAAATAATTATATATTGACACCGATGCATACTTAAATAAACAAAACAAGCAAACAAGTACCACCTTAGGGACACAAAGTGCATTCCGGATGGATTAGGGAATCGCATTCAGGCACATGTTGACATGATTTAGGGGTCTGAGAGGATCCCCCAGAGCTGCCACAACCCAATTCTGAGTACCAACCCATTACTGGTGAATACTTCCTGAGTACTCAGTGAAAGAGATCAATCAAAACCGATTTTTAGACTGATCCCAGAATAGTAAAAGTACCAATATTTAAGTACTTAAACCAACATAAGACATAAGGCATTGATCGTAAAACCCGAACCAGAGAACACAGTTATACATCAAGCAAGAGTTTGAAGTTAGTCTAATAAATATATCAAACAAACGTAATTATTTAGAACGGTATGATATAAAGCCTAGTGTTATTCTACCCAACTCATCAAAAAACATGTCAAGCAGTGTGACTAGGAGAGTGAGTGTGTAATACCGGTGTTTAATTAGGATCATATCGATGTTTTACTCCTGTGTGTTACCTGACATACTCAAACCAGTGTTTAGAATCCAAACCTGTGTGTGTGTGTGCGTGTGTGTGTGCGTGTGCCTGACACAAACCTTTCTCATTTGCTTTATTTCTTAATCCAGATCTGCAACTTAATATGAAATGAAACTAGCATATGCATCTTTACTGAAAAGTTAAATATACTGCTCATTTAGTATTTTTTATGAGCAGTGCATGTTCGTTGTATCCAATGTATTGCTATTGCATTTTCATTTATGGTGTTCATCAGACTCAATCTTTCCTAATACATCACTGATACTAATGAAATCTGCCTTAGGTTGTTTACTCTTAGAGTATTTTGGATGCAAGGTAATTACCATAAATTGCTGTGAAGTCATTAGAGTGCAGTCACTGTGCTTTCACTCTTCTTTACTCTATGGGTTTAACCACAAGAGCCGAGGACGTGGCAACCATTTGACAGAGACAGTAAAATGGAGCCGTGTTATTAGCTGAATTTGTGAGAGAATGCCTCACAAATCGAAACACAGCCAAACTAGGTATTTTACCCGTATAACGTTGCTGCTTGGGTACCATGGAAACAGCACTGTAACTGTAGGGTAGTACCTGCATCCACTGTAAATCTGCGGGTATAATTAGAAAACAATCTTGTACAGTACTGTGCACAGGTAAATGTTAGGTTCATGTTTAGAGTACAGTCAGAAAATACAAGAAATGTGTGTGTGTGTTAAAAAATGGAAACAAATCATAGCTTATACCAGCCTAAACAGGCTCCAGTGGAAAATAATTAGTGTGACACCTTCCCCGCCCCTTACAAATGAAATTCAGCAGCAGCTGGCACCTTGATTGAGATGCCGATTGGACCTTTTTACAGCCTGAAGTAGCTTGATCAGATGTGGCCGTTTTGGAAAGGGCAGCAGCCAAGAAACCACTTTTTCGGAAGCGGAACAGGGTGGAAAGGATAAGATATGCTAAAGCTCACACAAAATGGGATGAAGTTCAGTGGAAAAGAGCATTACCGAGCAGGTCAAGCCTTTGCGTTATATATGGCTGTTATGTCACTGCTAAAATAACAAATTTAATGGTGGCCTAAGACATTTGGACAGTACTATATTAAATGTTGATCTCTGCATATCTACTTCATACACCCTTACACAGAATGACTTCTAATTAAACTTGTACGAGAGCTTGGATTTGAACTCCCAACCTTCTATTCAGCTGCTTACAACGTTCTTCCTATGGGTTCTGGGTGATAATGGAGGGATGCAGCACGTGTGTATCTATCAGCTGTGTGCTTGCCTTCTGTCTGCCTTTGGATTAAAATTCGAAGTAAATTGGCTATTTTCTCTGGAGCGAGAATGACTGCTTTATTGTACTCCATAAAAGCTGCGTGCACTGTGTCTGAAGATGTTTTTGATCATGCGTGGTTTTCATGAGGCATTTCTTCTTAAAAGGACTGTTTGTTGCCAAGGCACCCGCCATTTAGTCTGAATTGTTGTCCAGATGAAAGAGGCAGAGACTTTCTAAATGGCAAGTGCTCAGCACTCTTTAGTGCTTTACTTTTGTGTCTGCAGGTCACCCTCTTCAGATGAAGTTTTGCTAGGAAACAGTACAGCAGTGAGACAAAACATTATGAGCAAGTACAGAGTTGAATAACGATGATTATCCCATTCGAGTGAAAGTCTGGGATGTATATGACAGTAAGTGAACAGCTGGAACGACTTTACCAAGGACCAGACTGTCATGGGTGTACATCTGGGCCAAAACATCTCTGAACCACCAAGGCCTGTGGGCTGTTCCTGGTCAGCAGTAATGAGGGACATAAACCAACGATGCCCAAAGTGTATTGACTCAATCAAATATCTTTTTAATGGTAAAATTTGGATTGTACAGGTATGTGCATTCAAATGACTACATTACATTCTGTGAAACTAGAGACTATTCACTGTATTGCCAAAATTATTTGCTCACCTGCCTTGGCTCACATATGAGCTTAAGTGACGACCCAGTTCTAATCCATTGTGTTCAATATGTCGTTGGTCCACCCTTTGCAGCTAGAACAGCTTCAGCTCTTCTGGGAAGGCTGGAGGTTTATCAGTGTGTTGATGGGGATTTTGGACCGTTCTTTCAGAAGCACATTTATGAGGTCACATACTGATGATGTTGAGAAGGCGTGGCTCTCCGTCTCCGCTCTAATTCATCCCAAAGCTGTTCTGTTAGGTTGAGGTCAGGACTCTGTGCAGGCCAGTCCGGTTCATCCACACCAAACTCTGCCATCCATGTCTTTATGGACCTTGCTTTGTGCACTGGTGCTCAGTCATGTTGGAAGAGGAAGTGGCCGGCTCCAAACTGTTCCCACAAAGTGGGGAGCATAGAATTGTTCAAAATGCCTTGGTATGCTGAAGCAATCAGAGTTCCTTTCAGTGGAACTAAAGGGCCAAGCCCAGCTCCTGAAAAACAAACCCAAACCATAATCCCCCCCCACCAAACTTTACACTTGACACAATACAGTCAGACAAGTACCGTTCTCCTGTTGGGGTTCGACAGAGCTGGAATTTATACCTGTACTTTTATCCAGAGTGACTATAAATGATCTGAGAAGTTGAGTGTTAAAGGTCATTGCTCAATGACCCAACAGTTCCAGCTTCACAAAGCCCTGGTTTAAACTCACAACACTGAAATGTCGCCCAGAGCTGAACACGCTTTCTGACTGATCATTGTGCTCTGACTTTTGACACCAATGTAATGATGGTTATTAAATTACCTTGAAATGTTGGAGTCAGCCATGAACCGAGGTTATGTTAAAGACTGGGTTAAGTCTCTAAAAAGGCCAAATGTGATCAGCAACTTTAGTGTAATGACTGACTGAATTACAGTGGATCTGTATGCCTACCAGCATCCATCGCTCTGTATGGTACATCACCATGGAGACTCCAGATAGCTCTATTGTTATCAAATCTATTGACTCAAAGGTTGAATCACTCGAACAGGAGTGTGCATTTATTGTGCAATATCTCACATATGGACTTTGTTGCACATTTCCTAGCTAATCATTTCTCTTACATGGCTGGATGCATGGCTGGGTGTCCAACTCGCCGGCGAATTCCTGTGAGACGTCTTATTGCAGTGTAGTTTGTGCTCGTGGAGTTTAGTGAAACATTCACTCAACAGTCAAGTTACTCTCTCTCTCTCTCAGGTCACATAAGCTTGTCAAAACAGTTTATAATAGCTCACAACAAGGGGAGCTGACCACAATGTATACACGCTGTAATGTGCAAAAGTCCTAGGCCACCATACCAATGCTAGATTGTTTTTTGTTTTAGCAGTCGTATAAAGACCATATAGTATTATGATCTCGTTTTTTTTTACTAGAATTCAATCAGAAAGTATAGGAAACATGCATGAAGTATTCAAAATGTGTGAAAAACAATAGGCTACGGTGACAGGTGTTTAGTGTGACCTTCCCTTAGGCTTCATATTATAACCATCACGGTCACTGTGCTTTTTGGTTTGTTTGTTTGTTTTTTTAGATTATGTACTTGCACTATCACTCCAGGCCTCCAGGGGGTGATAAGCCCTAATAATTACTGGAGGCAGTAGGATACGAGTGCACAGGAACAGGAAGTAGTTGTGTTTGTAGGACAGCATGCCCACTCTTCTGGGCCTACCTCGCTCCTTTACCTTTACATTTATGGCATTTAGCAGATCCCCTTATCCAGAGCGACTTTCAACTCATACTGCCATACAATTTAAGCAATGGTGGGATAAGGGCCTTGCTTAAGAACTCACCTGTGGCAGAGGTGGGATTTGAGCCCTGGACCATTAGGTCTAGAGTCTAGGGCTATGAACTCAGGACCCCTCACACCCGAAGCGAGAATCATTCCTCTTTAACCAGGAAGCATTTTGTTTCTTATGCTGGTGCGTGAGTATTGGTTTCTTACATTTTTACATTTAACCATTTGTTGTTGTTTGCTGTTACTACTAGCATGCTATGTCAGCAAACCATTTGGGGTTTTCTTTCGTTGTTTATGGTTTGGTTCTGATCAGCTGAAGTGGTTATTTTGTTAGGCGGAGACATCTAAGCCAGCTATATACCTAGCTGTGTGTGTGTGTGTGTGTGTGTGTGTGTGTGTGTGTGTGTGTGTGTGTGTGTGTGTGTGTGTGTGTGTGTGT
>JAUZST010014420.1:0-10618 GCA_034779995.1 Parotocinclus haroldoi
CCCTAATGAAATATCCCTTAATTTTTGTGAGCAGCAAATATATACCAGAATGCTTAAAGATTGCAGTAAAGAAAGAAAGTAGTAGAACTTAAAGTGAATGATGTGTCTCATTAGACATTGTGGGGTGTTTTATGAATTATGATTTTCGAATTATGATGTTTGTGTTTGCCATTTACCATGGTTCAGGCTGCAGGCTCTGTGGCACGAAGAGCTGACGAAAAAAGGTGCAGAAGGAGCATCACTTGGTTGGGTTTTCTGGAGGTTTTGTCAGACACGCGTCCTTGTAGCTCTCTTCGCTCTCCTCTTAGCCATGGTGCTGGGCTTCATCGGACCTGTGAGTATGAATGATTTTTACATGGCTTCTCCATAACACCAAAGTAGAGTAGTACATATTCAATGTAAATACAATTAACAGATACTTTTTCAGTAACATCTCACATATCCAGTTGCTGACTGTACCCCATATATTTGTCATCTAGCCAAATATCCTTTTGTGGAATCTACTGACCAGGCGTTGTTGACTGTTTAAACATTTTCAACATACCAGTGAGCTTCACATGGCACACTACACATGGTAGTGTGTTGTACTGGTATGATTGCCTCAGTGACAGCAGTGTTAATTGTTTTTACACAGTGTGCACTTCCTGGCTACATTACTAGACACAAATTGGTACAGTTTGTAGATGCCATGCTGTGTGTAGTGGTCGCTTTCTAGGCTTTAGTCAGTTTGGATATTGGCTTGATAACTGTGTGACTGAGCACTTCTTATCATGGTTCTTAGTAAAATTAACAGGGTGTATAAATCTTGCTCCTTTTCCAAGCATGAAATCTTCGCAAGTAATTTGAGAAGCATAAATCTAAACATACAGACTAACCAGACTGATAAATTCACAAGATGTCTATGAAGTAAGTCGCAATTTAATATGTATTTTAATTAGCAAAGAGGCTGTTTTTTTATTTATATTAATTACATGGAGCCCAAGTTCATGCACATTTTATAAAAAGTTTACAGATTCTTAAAAGTTTCATTTTTATGGGCGCTGGGCACAGCCTGGAAGCTACAACATCCTACATGGACCTTTTACGCCTTCCCTAAATAAAACCTACCTTTTGTTCACCTTCTTATCAGGTCTCGTGGCATGGCTCTTTGTCAGTTGCTTTCTTGTCGCGGTTCCTGTTCTTGCTATGCATTTGTTAAGGTGCGGCTGTGCTTGTTCTTGTTTTTTTTTAATGGTCCCTTTTGTGTTTCTTTTATAACTGTTAGCAGTAGCTCTTTTTTTCGCAGTGTTCCTTATTTTTGAACAGTTTTTTTGTATTACAGTTGCCTTGTGTTAGCACTTACTGTTAGCCTCTGTGTATTATAAGCATATCCCAGTCTGGTGTCTTATTACAAGTTACCACAAGTTAATACTGTTTGTATTAGCATTGTATGTTTGTGTCTCTTTTGGCATTAGCATTGTATCTGTGATTCCTGGTAGTCCCTGTCTGTTTACATTGGCCTCTGTGTTAGTCTAGTCATCAAGCTTCTCTCTTTAAATCATGTACCACTTCTTTTCTGCTTGCTGTATCCACTATGTCAATTTGAAATAAATTACTTGCATTTGCGTCTGTCTCCCTTCCCCATACCAAGCATGAAAGAATTAGTAAACATTCATAAAGCGTCACTTTGCATTAATGTATTGCTTTGTATCTGAAGATTTAAATTGCATATTAGTATTTTTATTCAAATTAACTGCGAAAATAATCAAGTATGGCTGTGTACACATGCAAATGTGTGTATGCACCACATAGAACTCATTGCAACAGATTCTGTAATGCAGTGCTGCAAGGCCGGTTCCATGAAGTAGCACAATTCCCAGACTTACGCGTTCTAATGCTTTAGTTTAGACTCACTTTTGAAAAATTATATTTTCTAAAACATGTGACGCTGGGCTGGGTTTGGATTTTCTGAGCATTAAAATAATCACTGATTGGACTTTGTACCAGACTGTCTGACTACTACCTTTGTTTGCTTGTGCTGTACTTGGAGCCCTGTTTCAGCTCAAGCTGTCATATAATGGCACATTGCATTCTTTTTACTAAGTAGATTTAATTGGTGTATGAGTAGTCTGTCTAGCTTAATTATGTTTGATTCCTTTTGTTCTGTCCATAGATCACTAAAATACTGAAAACTTAAGCTAACTGATTTGTCAGTGGTGAATACTGTGTAGATGTTTTCTGTACACTGTGGCTTGGGTTTGTGAATGATTTAGAGTGTTCTGTGTTTCTGCATGACCCAAACCCTCATCAGTTTTTCAGACACGCGAATAAAAAGTTCCCTATTTAACAAAAGAGACAACAAATACAATACTTGGTTCAGTCATTTTTGTACATTAGCTTGAGGACATTTTAGGCCAGTTCTCGGTATAAAAGACCAACTCTAAGTTACTGGTGGGTTCCTCACAGGAACTGCTTGCTTCAGGTCTTTCTGCAATATTTCTATTGAATTAGAGTCAGCACTCATTCATTGATTCAGCAGAATTCATTGATTCATTAATCATTCGAACTGTCCCTGCCTACATGCAGCAAAATATACCCAAATCATGTTACTGCAACTACCATGTTTCACAGGTAGGATAAGTCCGTTATGCTGGAAGGTAACATTCCAGGTGTTAAAAGTTGAATAAAACATACAGTTTTATGATGATATTACCACAGTTAAAATTAGAGAAAACATTTGCCAAAGTTGGCGAGAACACAAGAGAATGGTTAACAAGACTAACAACAGTAGCATTTGTAGCATATATATATATATATATATATATATATATATATATATACAATGTTCAAAAAATAGGGGATATTTCAAAATGAACACAAAGAGGATCCCACAAGAACTCCCAGATTATCTGATCCTGTCCAAACCCCATCGCTGATCTGTGTGTTTTGCCACTTTTGGGTGACCATACACCCTACTGAACAATCATTGTGTGTCCTTCTCATCTAGTTTAACATGCTTCCGTTCACTCCCATTAATATGTCACTTGCTACTAAACCGTGATAATTGAGTTTGCATCTCATTTGTGTAATCTTTGACTTCTCATTTGCTTCATTACATTTTTTTCCAGTGTACTTTCATAACACAGTGACAGTGGCAAGGAAAAACTCCCTGAAATTTGTAAGGAAGAAACCTTGGTAGGACCAGAATCACGTCCTTGCAGTACCTTTTAATGGCACTACTACCTTTTTTTAGGCACAATTGGCTGTCTCTGTACTATACACTTCTAAATTAGATCTCTGTGCCACTTACTAAGAAGAACAAGGCCATACACCAATCAAGCAAGCTAACGATGCCAGCGAACTTACAAGGAACTACCCTGCTAACTTAGGGTCAGCTGTGTGATCCTAGATAACATCTACATAAGCTTGTAATTTTTAGTGAATGTCAATAGTCCTCAATTCTTTTTTTTGGCCAGCGCTTATATCCTTATATGCTTATATACAGTAGTGTATGTTTTTACCTGTGTTTACACTAATCTTTAATATGTACATTATCTATATGGGGTATATATATCTTTATTCATATTGTTTCTTAATACCTTGTTGACTTGCAATGTTAATCTTTTTCGCTTATGTGTCTCGGACAGGCTCTGCTCATCCGGGCACTGTTGGAGTACGCTCAGAGTTCAGATGTGTGGTTACCATACGGCCTAGCCCTCACTGGAGGTATATTCTTATGTGAGCTGGCACGCTCCTGGGCATTTGCACTCACATGGGCCATTAACTACCGCACAGCCACCCGCCTGAGAGGTGCAGCACTCACCTTTGGCTTCCAGAAAATCCTGTGCCTGCGTAGCACCAAAGACATCAGCACAGGAGAGGTGAGAAAACCCATGTATCATGTATTAGCTTTATTAGCATTTTGCTTGCTAATATCTTTTTTCATACTTAATAATACATTTTCTTGGTTTTGATAGCCGCTAACCATGTTCACACTGTCTATTTGTGCTTGGGACTACAATGGGTTAGTGTTATGGTAGGACATTTCGCAATGATTCCAGCAAATGATTCCCAAATGAGTAGTTGTATAACATTAGAAATTATGTATTCAAAGCTAGTTTTATGCCAAAACGTCTCCTCTGTTTACGACATGTACATGCATGTACAATGTACAATGTACATTTTAAAAGAAATTTTATTCCAACATAGAGAACTTTAGTACATGCTCTTGAGCACACAGTAAACAAATTTTACATTTAAGTTATTTAGCAGATGCCCTTATCCAGAGTGACTTTCAATTCAAGTCTTACAATCCAAGCAATTGTGGGTTAAAGGCCTTGCTCAGGATCCGAACTGTGGCAGAGGTGGGATTTGAACCATGGACCTTCTGGTCCATAGGCCAGTACATTAACCACTAGGCTACCACAGTCCCACAGTACCACAGTTTACATTTGTAAACATTTGTTTACAAATGTAAACAAAATGTAAGCATATTTGAACCATTTTATGGAATGGGTGATGTTTCTGTTCTGGGGACATTACATGTATAGATAATTACACTGCTCACAAAAATTAGTTAATATTTTATTATACTTGACCACTGTCCAAATGAAAGCATCCTGCACAGTAAAACGTTACTAAAAACTACCATGAAAAATAAGATTAGTTAGCTCTCCTTGGTTTGTAACCTTACATTTTACAATAACTAATGAATAACATCATTCACAATCATCATTCACAATCATCATTCACAATCAAATCTTATCCGTTATTTTCTTTTTATTTCATACGAAATGCATAGCATTATACTTTATTATAGTATATATAACATAACATTTTAGTCATTGTCCCCAGGTAAATACTCAGTCCTGTTTCCCTAACATATTCCCACTTCTGAAAATTAGGAAACATACCGAAAGTCACATGTTAAGTACGAACTTGTGTCATCTGGATCTTTTGAAGACCATGGGATAGCCAAAAGTTTGTCTTTTTTCCACCCATTTGCTGGAATGACAAATTAACCTTTGCTGATTAGACTACAATAAGCAATTGTAGGTTGAGGGCTAAGGAGCCAGTAGTGGTGACTGCAAATTTGGGATTAGAACCCTGAGTCATTTGCACTACAGTCCAGTACCTTAACCACTAAGCCATTACAGTCATTATTTTCTGAACTCCAAATGGTTTATCAGGCACATATATTCAGAGTGTCTTACAGCTGTGACCCTGCACCATTCCGAACAATATTACCATGATCAGTCTTAGAAATTATGAACCTGCTTTCAGGTACCAAATAGCAACTAGGCAGTGTGGAGACTTGAAACTTGGAGTTTCTGGTTAATAGTCAAGTACCGAACAACCACAAACATCATGTAAAGTCATTTATTTGGGATTCATTTATTCATTTATTCATTTAAACACATTTATATACTGATTATGGGAATAAGAATGTGCACTTGCCATAGACTGTACAGTGCCTAAAAAACATTCCATTTGTGTATACTGGAGGTAATACCTACACTACTGCACAAATACAAGCTTAGTCACTTAACTCTCTTGTTAGACAGAAAGACTAATTATGAGCTGATGGGTTGGTGTAGACACCACTTCCTTTGTTCTCTGGGAGTCGCTAATAAAAAATATATATTAAGAAAGGCCAAGGCTCACATTTAAAGGTCAGACATAAAAGGAGTAAAATTGTGGCACAAACCCTTGAAAATGTGGTTTTTAAAGTTGAATATAATGTGTACCTATACAAAATGTGTAGGCCATAGCTGATTCCTGTTCTGAAATATCACTGTTAAAATCAATTTAAATCAATATTTACTTAACAAACAGTAAATGCACTTGAGGATTGTTCTCTATAATAGATTATGGAAATTTGTGCATGCCAGTGTGCAATCATATCTTTAGGCTACTATCAACCGGGCTCAGGTGGCTTATTTATTCATGTGCTATTAAGATTAGGTCGGGTCTGGTGTAATTATAGCTTGGGGATGTGACAGGAAATGCATTAAACTGTTATGTGTGAACTCAGTTTGTCATTGCGTTGAGTGAGTTGAGATGACATGGAGATTGCTTTGTCTTTAGCTGGTAAACATTTGCTCCAGCGATGGTCAGCGTCTCTTTGAGGCCGTGACAGTGGGCAGTCTGCTATGTGGAGGACCTGTGGTGGCACTTCTTGGCCTGTCCTACACCACTTACTTCCTGGGACCAACTGCGCTTTTTGGCTCTGCCATCTTTATCATCTTCTATCCCTCAATGGTATGTTACACATAGTGACAGTACAGTGATGGCACTGCATTTTAATGGTTGATTGTGGTGATCCAGAGTGAGAAACTGTACAACTGTACAAATGACAATATACCTAAAACTTGCCATTTGCTTTGATTTAGCTTATGTGATTGGAGTTCCTGTAAAAATAGACTAGGAACAGAAACCTGAACCCTAAATATAGTATGACACTCTTCAAGAAGTAATAAAACAACAGTCCTTGTCATCCTCCACTGCTCTTATGTTTCCTGCAGATGCTGGCCTCCCGTTTGACTGCCCACTTAAGAAAAAAGTGTGTGGCAGTCACAGACCAGCGCATCAGACTGATGAATGAGATTCTTAACTGCATTAAGTTCATTAAGACGTACTGCTGGGAATCAGCCTTCGCCAAAAATATTCACAGTAAGGCGTGGTTCCTCTGTCATGTTCTTCCCACCCAGTGAGTAGTTCATCATCATTTGAATGGCTTTTAATTTGTTTAAAAGCACATCAATCAGGTTTACTAAACTCACTGAGCTTCATGGTTAATTAAAAAAAACATTTAACACTTTAGTGCCTAATGCCCAATGAGATATTTCACTTACCTATCGGTTTAGAGGAGATTATGTTTTAAAAGTTGAAAATGTTGAAAATGATCAAAGACATTTAGACAAATCCACTATATAACCTCATTTTACCACGGGGAGGGGCTAGATTCTAATCCAGAACTCATTGTATGCAGCATTGGTACAATCTTTCCATTGCAGGGTTGTATAACCATGTTATGTCCAGCAGTTGCCGCTCACCATCGAGTTACTACAGCTGCCTTTTTACTCTATCAAAGTAATGCTCCACCAATGCTTTGTCCTAGTGACGTGACTGTTATTTTAATGAAAACAGAGAACTACCCTCACACTCTCAATCTGGGTGCCAATCTGGCCATCTGGTGTTTCAGTGCCCTAGGGCAATGACTGAATGCATGAGGAAACACATGATATACACTACTGTGCAAAAGTCTCAGGCCACCAGTAGATTTATTTTAGCAATGGTATAATGACCATATCTATAACATATTGCTGACTGGACCCACAAATTTTAAACTTGGATTAGTCACTCATAATACTCATAATATTTTTGCCACTGATCTTCATTGCAATCTTTGTGAGCTTTAACATATTGTATGCTTTCATCCAGATCACCTTTAAATAAAAGTGATTTCTTGGCTGCTGCCCTTCCAAAAAAGCATTCCTCATCAAGCCTTTTTAGACTACAGAAGGGCCAACTTGCTACCTCTATGAAGCTAATAGATGCTTTTTAAATTGTTGAAGTGTGAGAGGAGGTCATGCTAAATACTTCCAAGTGGAGTTTATAGTATTGTATTATTTATGTGTATTTATGGTTGTTTTCTAATAAGGAATCTGATAAATATTTGCTGTATATATGGCCATTATACCACTGCTAAAACAATGGTATATTAACAATGACCTAAGACTTGCTCAGTACTGTGCAAATCAAAGATCTGCAGAATTGCAGAGAAATGTCTAGTATAAAGAGCAACGTTAAGTTAAAGAGCTTAAGTGGAACTTAATAACTTAATAATTCCTTTATTAAGTTCCACTTATATATGCTATTATTACTTTATTTTAAAACTTAACTTAATATTTTTTTTAATCCAGTAATAGGTGGTCTTAAATGAACATATAACTATGATCAAATAAGGATTCCCTTCCAAATAATCTACAAATCGAATATAAATTCAAGGACAATATAAAGGACAAGGCTGAATGAATGAGAATGACCTTTGGCTTTGTAATACAGGAGAAGGATTTTGTTGACCACTGGGTCACTGGTTACTAGATCAATACATAGATATTCTGGCTGATCGACCATTCACTATGATGGAACATTTATAACCCAGTGGGAGTGGCCTCTTTAACTGTCCCTATCCACATTGCACATTAGTTCAATGAATGATTTAATGCTATGACCGTTACAGTCACTAGGTCTTAGTCCAGTTGACCACCGATGGGAGTTCTTGGGTTGAGGTGACATAATTGGGCTGCTAACTAATGCATTCAAAACAACATTTAAGGGAGTATATTTTGGACTAATGGTGTGATTTCCCTCGATTCTGTCTTTAGAGATTTGTAAACTTATACCATGGTTTATGGTTACCATGAGATGGAAAGAACTGCCTATGGAGCTAAAAGGCAGTGCATTGAGGGCTACAAACAAAAATCTGCTACTCTGAAAGTTCCTAAGAGCTCAGTGGTCATTTTCCATGGTGCTTTCCAAGTGCTTTCATGGGTATTTTACTTTGCAGCAGTGATGCTGAAATATTCAGTTCCTCTACACAGGACCTTTGGAACCCAGCCAAACCTTTGGGTTCTTGGCTCCTTCTTTTACCAGTGCTCTTCTCTCCAGATTACTTAGTTTGTTGGGACAGCCATTCCCAGGAAGTCCTGGTTTCTTCCATTTTAGAGTTATGTGCGTCAGAAGTTTTCGTAACCTTCTCCAGATCTGTGTCTCTATATAATTCTGTCTCTGAGCTCTACATGAAGTTTTTTGCTCCTCATGGTTTGCTTTTTGCTCAGATATACATTGTTAGAGACCTCATTTCCAGTCAACTGAATTTACCACATGTGGACTCCAGTCGAAGTGTAGAAACACCTCAAATGTGATTTGAGAGAGAAATGGGAGGCCCCCAGAGTTAAAGTCAAAGTTTAAGTGTCACAGCAAAGGGTCTCAATACTTTTACAATTTTACAATACAATTTTTTGATTGCAATAAATGTGCAAGAAATTCATTTTTTTTTTAAAAATCTGTCTCATGATGGACTACTGTGAGTGTAGAATGAATGGGGGGTGTCTTTCTTCAATTTAGTTTTTTTTAGCACAATGCCGCAACATAACAACATGCAGCCTTAGTCTGAAAAGTCTCAAAACTTTTCATAACTGTTTGTTCATCTTACTCTGGCTGTCTTTGTACAGATCACAAAGAACACAAAGTTAACGACTGGCAGTCATACAAAGCAATACAACAGTTGCACAAAAAATTATCAAAAAAACATGGCAGTATCTTTAGCAGTCTGAAAAAGTAAAAAAACAAAACAAATGGTGACTCAAGCCATAAATCATGGGTGTAGGGTTCCTTATCTCATATTATCATATTTATATTATCATTTAATCATGTTAAATTGACTGTGACCTTCAAGCAGAAATGAACCGAACTGTCCTGCATCACTGCCATTTAAGACTGAAGTTGTACACCAATGACCTAAAATATGCAGGTAATAGTATTAGCTGCAATTTCAGTAAACTCCTTCTCTATGTAGACCAAAGACTAAAGGTACTTAGAGGTTACAGCCATGGCTCTGGGCTGTTTCTGAGTGACAGAAAGAAATTGGTGACTGAGATCCAGCAAAATGGTTTGTTCGCAGCCATTCAGACGAACAGCACAAGTGCACAGGCAGGGCGCTCGAGGGTGCTTTTGTCCAAAACTAGCTGCTCGCAACATTCATCCAGCACTTCATCCTGCATTTGGGCTTCAAGGCATGAGGATCAGTCTTTCTGTGCTGTTTGCTGTCAATGTTATGTTTGTCTGCTTGTTATAAATGAGCATCACTGAACACTCTGGGCATCGTACATGAAAAATGAGCTTCCCTTTGTCTTGTCTCTGTGTCTCCAGAGGTTCGATCAAAGGAGAGGGATATATTGGAAAAGGCTGGTTATGTTCAGAGTCTAACTGTTGGCGTAGCTCCCATCGTGGTTGTGATTGCCAGCGTGTGTACGTTCACTCTGCACATGGCCTTGGGCAACGATCTTAATGCGGCACAGGTATAGCTTCCTTCTGATGCATTCCACACAGGAAATATAGGGATGATAATATGATCTTCGTTACATAAAAGTACTCTGTGATGTTCTGGTTTTTAAAATGAATAGAAGTGAACACAACACCAAACACAGATTGTAATGGATAAAACAAAAAAGCGTTAATGAAACATAAAATTAAGCATAAACGCATTTGGTACTTTGCTGATTGTATTTCCTCCAGGGGTGCCAAGATGTATCCATTTATGGCTGATGAGTTTCTAAGCTGATTTATGAATTTGCTTTAGGAAGTGACAGATAAATATAAACAGAGATGGTAGAAAAAAAATTAAGGCACAGTGTAGGTGAGCTTAATAGCTAAAATAATAGTGTTGCATTTTTGCCATATTACTATTGTATTATATTATATAGTTTTGTATTATCTATTTAACAACATTGCATTCTCTTTAGTATTATAGTCTATATTTATTAGAATTTATTGCATTTATCGTGTGTGTGTGTGTGTGTGTGTGTGTGTGTGTGTGTGTGTGTGTGTGTGTGTGTGTGTGTGTGTGTGTGTG